>JBBMOI010000017.1:1907500-2072500 GCA_038088405.1 Porites divaricata
GTGGACGAACTTTAAATCGCAGACGAGAGAAAACCATTAATTGAGCTACACGGTTGTCATTTCCAAGAATATTCTTTGCTCTACACACATAGGTTCCCCCGTCCTGTTTTTTCACGTTGTTGATTTTTAAAGCTGTGGTGCTAACCACAGCTCTGTCAGGTAAATCGCCTATGGCTTTTGACCATGTCATGGTAGGCTGCGGTTGACCAGTAGCACTACAGGCAATGTTGATGTTTTGTCCTTCCTCAGCCATCACCCGACTGGAACTCATTGATAACCGCGGAGCAACTGTTGAAATACAATCAGAGAAAAAGAATGAAGATGAAAGCCTTAAAAGCCTGCCAAACTGGAAGAGGGGATTTGATTCTCTTACTCTTCCTATTACTTGATCAGATGTACTCTAAATGTACTTTTATTCAGCAGGAGCCGAGATTTTTACTTTAAAAGACACGGACTCAGGAAACTTACACTGCACTGTTACTTGTACTGAAGCGTTGACCCTTCCCAAAAGATTTCCCGCGCTGCAGCTGTAGATTCCGGTATCTTCTGGTCTAACATTCTTTAAAATAAGAGCGTTACTGGGTCCCGTCACGTGACGCCCAGCCAGAAGTGTCGATCTTTTCCTAGACCAAGTGACCCTCGGTTGTGGATATCCGTCAACTGTGAATTTCAAAATTGCTGTTTGGCCTTCTTTGACTGTCTTTTCACCAGGAGCTTCGATGAAAAAGGGAGCGGAAATTGACTTTCCGTTTTCGCCTTTCTGACCCTTCTCTCCTCGGGGGCCTCTTGGTCCGGGTGGTCCCACATTCCCCTGTACTCCCGGATCTCCTTTCATTCCGATTGGTCCTGGAATTCCCTGGGGGCCATACTTTCAGGGCTCCCCTGTCTTCCTCGGCGGCCCGGTTTTCCTCGCGGTCCTGCACGGCATAACATGTGATCTTTAGCGCAAATTTGATTCTGCAAAAGCCGCAGCTCGTCTCGTATCAGCAGTTGTACATAGGAGGGTGTTACTGTGGGACTAACTTGTCTGCTCGGTGATGAAACACTTCGTCTTTGCCTTAAATTGCTGTCTTTTTTACCTAAAAGAGTATTAAGCCGAAGCAATAAGAGTCAGGTCGAATGTTCAGTTATTTATGTTTTTAGTTTTTTTTTTTCAGTTAACTTGAATGTCCTGAAAATGAAGTCTACTTTCTGTAAAAAGACGTCGCTGTCATAGAACACACAAACCTCGCTAACTAAGTAAACTTACCTTTGTTTTCCTGCCAGCTTCCGCCTCTCGTCTCCAACCAATATTTGTAATTCTGTTCCACTTTTCGCAGTATCTCAGTCTCCATCTTATCGCAGACTGTCGTTAAGCTTGTTTGTGTCATCAACCGTTTTTGCTCCTGAATCCTGAATTCCACATGAATAACTGCGACGCAACAAGCAATGGATAACAACAATCCAGACGTACAACACAAACGATCGAGCGATTTTCGTCTGATCTTTTCTTGGCGATCTGTGTTTTCTTGCTTCATTTTTTAAACTGAGTCAAGGCTTTAGAAATGAAACAAAATGATGTCGGCTGTGTATGTGTTAAAGGATAAATCGCCTGTAAAACTGTGATCATTCAAAGAAAGAAACAAACTAATACTTAGTCTGCGTAGTAGTAGTCGACGTAATCTAAACCCAGTTAGTAACTTAACCTGTGGCGCAGGCTATGAAAAAATTCCTGTTGGTATATGCTTTGAGGTGTGGTTTGGCTCAGACCCAATATTATCAGCCACAAGGGTCAGCTCACACCCTAGTTTGCGTGGCAGGAGTAAAAAATATGTGGGGATTGGGGGGAGGGGGAAAATGTCGGGGAATTGGGGAGTTGTGAGGATTTTCTCCCTCTCCCCCTTTCTCTCTCCTACTTTTGGTATCTGTCACACGGGCCCTCTCACCCCAGCTGAGTGTTTTTAATTTCCGGGTAAATTGAGTCCTTTTTTGTTGTTAAAAAAATCTAGAGCGCAATTAACTGCTTGCTGAGTTTTTCTATTTTTCACTAGCAAACGTCATTGCTAACGCTTAAAACCCCCCCAAAAGTTAAGTGGCTGGTCATGCGCTCCTCGCCTGGTGTATATCTTGTATGCCAAAACAAAAAAAAGTTTAGTGAAACTGGAAACCAATATTACTGCGCTTTTCATAAACATGCGAATTCTGAAGTTCAAAAGCCAATTGACGATTGTGCTTTTCGCTGCTGTCAATCATCTTAACGGACCTCTTAGGAAACAAAACTTTACTTTAACAGGTTCAAAAGGTCATGGTTTGTGATTTGTGATTGGTGGATTTCGATCCGTTTTGTGTGTTTCTGTGTTTCAAGGTTCGTTGCTTGTGATCGTTATTATGATTGACGGCAGCGAAAAAAGCAATTGTGAAGGCGGCTTTTGAACTTTTTTTGACGGCTTTTGATTTCTCATGTTTGTGAAAAGCGCAGTAATTTGGGACTGCTCTCATACCTCCATTGCATGTCACAGGTCAAATTGCCAGGAGGCATATTAGTAGAACAATCATTTATTTACTGATAGTTTCCGTTCCAGAAGAACTATTTGCCAGCCTTGTCTAATACGTTCCATTCCATTGCGAAAACAGTGTGGGGCGCTGACATGATGATTGTCCTTTATGGAAAAAGGGAAATCTGTAGTTGTATTTAGGAATATTGACTTTCGTTTGGCTTCATACATGTCTTTATCTGCAGGTCATAAAACTATGTCATAAATCAGATAAATATATAACCATATTATACAGTGGAACCTCGACATAAAGAGGGGCCCTGGGACTCGCAAAATTTGTTTGCTATACCGAGGTTCCGTTATATCGATATTCTTTTTCATATATTTTACTATAACTGGGATAAAGAAAATCGTTCGTTATACCAAAGACTTCGTTATATCAGGGGCACCCAACAGGAAATTTTGAGGAATATACCTATAAACAACAACAAAGCATGAATCAATCACAATAATCATAGAACGTTTCTCGACTTTATAAAGCCATAAAATTCATCTGTTAGCCCTTTGGGCCCTTTCACAGACCCGAATGACAGATCTCCCTTCCTTTTCGTATACTATGAGTAAAATTCCTACCCTTTCATATATCTGAAGCCTAAAAAAGGTGCCCCTTTCGGGCGGAGCCTCCCTATAGGCTATCATATAGAGTATATTGTATCGTGTCAAAAAAATAGCTGAATTGTGCACTTTGGGGTAAAGCATCAAACACGGGAAAGTGATAGTACAAGTTGTAGCGACTATTTTTGGCTATGGACCCCACTAAAAAATGTGCGGGGGGAGGCACATTGTGCCCTAAGGGGGAGGGGTCATGACCCTTTGTTTTGGTCAAACAAGGGAGAAAAGTGGTCTGACTAAGTACTTTTAAATTTGCATTTTCTTACCAGTAACACAAGATAAACCTTATAAAATACCTGTAAACTACTTTTTCGAGAGATTTTATGAAAATAATTCATTTCGGAGCTATCTAGAATGAATGCAACAAGACTAGAGCAGAGGAGGTTGATGATATTTCACAGCAAGTTCACAGTACAAATTGTAAGCTCATAAAACAGCAATGTCTGGATTTAAAGCAATGTAGAGATGGTCGTGAAGTCATCCTTGATTTAAGTGAAGACGCTGCAATTGTTTAATAATAATACAACAATAATAATAATACAAGAATTTATATAGTGCCATTTTCGTGAGCTGAATGGCACGTTACAATAATCGTAATTCTAAAAAAAAAATAATAATAAAATAAAATAAATAAAAATATTTGACTTATTACAGAGAGTATATAACAGTTGTAGGAATAACTTTCTAAAAATAAGATAAAATCGACTTGCTAAGATTAAATAAGGAAATATATACAATAAAAGAAAAAAGAGTAGTCAACTAACTGATAAAAGCCTCTTTACAAAAGTAGTGTTTTAATCTTATTCTTAAAACATCAAGGTTCTGTATTGATCTTATGTCATCGGTTAGGGAGATCCAGAGCCTGGGCGCAGCAACTTAAAAAGATCTGCCACCGTAAAACTTGAGATTAGACTTTAGTGTTACAAGCAGAATTTTTGAAGAAGATCGTAATTGCCTCGTCGGAGTATAGGGCTGAAGGAGATCTGCTATATATTTTGGCGCCATGCCATTCAGTGCTTTGTAACTAAGACGTAGTATTTTGTACCTAAATCGTTGTCTGACTGGTAGCCAGTGAAGTCTACGAAGAACTGGTGTTATATGTTCTGAGCTTCGAGTTCTAGTCACCAGTCGAGCTGCGCAGTTTTGTACATACTGTAGCCTATCAATAACCGATTGGGGTAAGCCATATAGAAGAACATTACAGAAATCCAAGTTAGATGAAATAAATGCATTTTTTAGAATTGAAGAAAGCCACAGAGAGCCGAAACACCAATAGCGAAGCAACGAGGATTGCAAAAGCAGCCAAATGTTGCACACTGGGACTCCCTCAGTAACATGGAATAAAGCTGGTTTCATCGGACATTTGAAATTGACTGCCAAGAAGCCTCACATCCCTCAGCCTTTAAGAAGTTTAACTGTGATCATTCCGGACCGGTGGAGCTAGTATTAAGACGTAGTGAAGCAACATCATGCCTAATCAAGCTGGTCTTACTGTAGTAAGTGACTCCTGGTGTCCATCGCGATAACATATAGATCATAACTGTAGTTCTACTACCGCAGCTGGTTCTTTACATGGCACAGCAATATCGTCAGGGCTCTCGGGAGATGAAAAATCTATGTCAAGGTGTTGAACTTTTATCACGTAATCAGACATCAGCTTTCTAAGGACGAGAGAACCACCTGGGCCACAAGGATCAGTCCTATGGAGAAGCCATTGAACTTTTTACATCCCTTAGCAAACTATGAAGGATGTTCAAGACCTTACGCCTGCTCTTGAGAGATTTGTTGCCCTGATTTCTGACCACAAAAGCCGGAGTCAAAGTACAATGATTCCAGAAACGTTTTCTCTATTTGCGCAGAAGGGAAGATTAGAACTCTTGAGACCTCCCGTCTACTGACAATGTATGTATTATTTCCGTACACCAAGAGGGTCGCCTACAAAGATGGACGTTGTTGAGAACAGTGCTTTGAATGGGGATGATCGAAGGTATCATAAGAAGCCTCTATGCTCCACCTCACTGTGAGCATCAATTGCAAAGGTATACCTGTCCAGGAGCTAATGCAAAGAGGAACGAATGTTTGCGCGTTGCAAATTTTGTGGAGAATGCGAGGCTGAGAGGATTAAGCTCCTTGCCTTTAGAAAAATAAGGATATAGCTTATTGACATAAAATGGCTATCTTGGATACGATTAAATAACAGTTGTGATATAGATAAAAAAAAAAGAAAGAATGACTCTAAATTCTGCTAAAATCCTTGACAACATTTAAGTTGTGAAATTATGAATATATGAAAATCATATATGTGAATTCGAACTGCGGAGTGAAGAATTATTTGAAGGAAGATCATCGCAGTTATATACGCAACTTATGCAGTTGCGAAAAGGAAGCCTGAATAAACTATTTTTTTCAGGCTTTCTTTTCGCAACTGCATAAGTTGCGTATATAACTGACGCAACATTTAAGTTGTGTTATAAATGGTGTAACGGTTACTAGCCTAAAACATTAAAAGCCTAAAAAAAGTGCTTTATAAATAAATCATGTAGTTTATTTCCGCACAGAGGAGAAACTATTCGCTAAATGATTTAAAAGTATGCCAAAATCCAGGAAAGGTCATTGTATTTTCCCTCACAATAGGGAGTTAGGGCACGAGAACGCCACCCTCGCTCTCGCGCGCCCCCTCGCTCTCGCGCGGCCCATTTCCCCGATTCCCCTTCTTCCCCCTTTTAACGCCTGCCACGAAGGCTACCCTCACAAGAAAAACTTATACAAACAGCGTACAGAGATACTTCGAGCCCTCCCCTTGTGTGTTCAAACCTCCCCCCTCAGGCCACCGAAAAAAATAGATTAGTTAGACCCAGTTTAACTTTCTTAGGACATCACACCCTATCACACTTCACGCTTTCTTTTCAGTAACAGCAGTTTACTTGGAAACTGCAACCACCCCACCCCCTAAGTACAAAATCCCCCCCCCCCTGATTGGGGTCCATAGCTAATATTGTTCAGCAGTTCAAGTACTATTATCATGCCAAATTTGGTGCTTTTACCCCTAAGCGCACAATTGTTTTCACCATATTGCTTGACTATAATCTGTCACTGCGCATAGATGGCGCTTTACCTCGCAGAAGCGAAGTTTGTTGTCTATGCCTAGCCTGGTGTTGCTCACTGTGAAGTTTATAACTGGGCAAAGGAAAAGCACTTTCTTGAAGCAAATGGATCGTTGCAGCTCATCAGGGACCTTTCTCTTGGTTTTTAGTGCGTGGATTTCATGTTGTGCCGCGTTTTATTTACCCGGTCTGGCTCCCGTTTCATATTGTGAGAAGGAGAAGCAAACCAATCCAGCTTGTTTGGTAAGCGTTGTTTCAGCCAGTATCAGCAGTTTGATTATTGCTAATTTGAGACTCGTTCATCTACTGTTTGGTTTGATCTTCAGGGCACTGTAAATGACCAAAAAAACGAACTTACTAACTTAGTTTGCTAACTTTTGCAAATTGTTGCAATACGTATTCTTTTCCGCTTTGCGAACGACGTCATACACATACATACATACTGATATTCGGTCAGTTAAAAAGAAGACTGTGGACTGCGGACTGCGGACTGCAGACCAGGGGTAAAATGCAGACTGAAGAGTAAGGATAAAACGCAGGCTGGCGGTAAAATGCAGAAAGAACCACATTAGGGGGAAAATAAGAGAAATGTTAAGCAGAAAACAATGTGGAGGTCGTTTTTTTTCCCGGAACACAGAGACTTCGTTACCCACGTTACCCTTGTCCAGCGCAACGGGAACGAGATTGATGAGACCTCATTGACGGGGAACACATGTGAGACGCATGTACTGTGTAAACCATTTATTCTACCAACTCGGCTGATTTTGGGCATTCGGCGTGGAAGATACAAACATGGAGGACGACGAATTGAAGGTATATTTGGAGTGAACCTTGCATTCTAGTGATTTATTGTATACAGCTACACCGTGTACGACCACTTTTGTTGTTCGGTGAGGTGCACATTCGCCAGAAGTTTCAGTGAACATCCCAACAGCTAAAGTTTGCGTACCTTGATTTGCAATACTTTCAATAGAAGGTCATCCAAATTTTCTGCAGAACATCTTTCTTTGTTGTTGGAATTTTGGTCAGCAGCTTTTTTTTAAGCATAAATATCGTCGTGTTGTACCAATTCACGGTCACGTGTATTGAAGGTCTTTCGGTCGGAGAGGTCAAGATTGCGATTAATTTTCGACGCGGTTCCAAAGAAGATAGCCTGTTCCAGGCCTTCTACTATCTGAACGCCTGTAACAGGCTACAGAGAAGAAAAGGAATGGATTTGTGAAAGCAGCTGTGAAGTAAGTGATCGTTTACATTTTTTGCAGAATAGGCTACAGTTTATGCTCGGTCTGCATTTTACCCCGAGTCTGCAATAATCCTCATTCTGCATTATGCACCCAACCTGCGTTTTACTCTCAGTCTGCAATCTGCATTTTATACTCAGTCTGCATTTTACCCCTGGTCCGCAGTCTGCAGTCTGCAATCTTCCCTTTACACTGACTGGATACATATTATCAGTCCATAATTATTATTCATTCAAAATATTTCCCCCATTCTGATTGGTTAAAGGCACACGCATAACTCACCATATATAAGCAGCTACTGATGACCAAATTTGGAAGAATTTTGCATTTAATGAACTGATGACGTCAAAAGTGCAGCTTTCTTGCAGGTTAATGCGTTAATGCACTGTTGACAGAGAAGACCTGGGGACGAGGTTGAGTTGTTTTGGTTTGTGAAAACAAAAATGGCAGACATTTCACTCATTTCAAGAGTAAGAACTAGGCGAAATAATAGCTAAAAACATGGCAAGAACAGCAAGAAGGCAACTTGAAGGGCGACATCCGCTATTTGGAGAATATTTGCGGAGCTGAATAACCCCAAGCGTGCACTATTGAAGATGAACTTAACATCGATGGAGGTAAGCATGTTTTAGCACAGGCAGCCCAAGCGCAATATGTGTGGGTTGGGGCTTCAGAGGTCATTTGGTCGAATTTGGTTGGAGTATACTAGAATTATTAGTGTATTATCTGATGCTAAATAAATGCAAAAATCTTAAAGAGTATGAAGTCTTCTTGTTTGTCTGTTTGTACTAGTAGCCTTTATGATAACGAAGGACGATATTTCTTGCATTATTACATGTGATGCGGGCCCTTAATGTTCGAGTCTTATCAGTCATGTAGTCGAATCTGAAACGCTAAGAAAAAAAATCATGATCACGCGAAATATTGATTCAAAAAGTTCCCTTACCTTTATTTCATAGCCACTCTGTGTCCCACAGCCGGTTTAAACGCCGTTTAGTCGACTTTCTTTCCATCGAGTACTGAACACTGTAAAAGAAGGGAAGGCTGGAGACCTTCCAACCGACACTCGCCACGCGAAGGCCAATAAATTCCAAACAAAGCGATCGATCTCCCTAAAATTCCCACCAGCCAGACCTAAGAGCGTATATCTACTCGTTCGAAGAGCGCCAGTTTCTAAATTTGGCTGCACGAGCCCAAGGAGCGCTGCATTTCGCATCCTTTCTGGCCGGCTTCGCTTTGCCATGATGCGCAAGCTGAGATGTATCCTATGCGATTCAAATCTTGGAGCTTAGCGACCGCGTCAGATCGACAAAACGTGACTCTCGCGGAGGAGGGTCGTTACTTTTGACCTATGGGAAACCGACACGCTCGGGGGACCCGGTGCGTTTAATTTGACCAGAAATAGCTCTCGCTGTACGACACATGAAACCCAAAGACGTCCCCAACTGTCCTTAATATAAAATGTGGCCATGTGGTTGTTTACCGCGAAAAGGCGTGCGATTTTAGAGTGTATTTTCTTTAAAATAGTCTCAAATTGAGGATTCGTAAAAGCGGTTGAAGTCAGTGAGTTTTAAAATCGCTTTCTTGCCATTTTTTCCCTTCAATTTTTAATTTTTTAAAAAAATTTCTGTATTGGCTTAGAATAAAATCTTGTAAAATCCTCCTCTTGTCTGGCCACTTTTAATAACATCGTTATCGACAGACGTTCTTCTTCACTAGCGGACTATCACACTGGCACGCACCAAAATACACGCGATTTTTACTAACAAACAAGGTACGTGTAAAAGCAAAAAAAGATTTAGGGTAGCTCTAAAAAGAACTGTTGTTAAAATACGAAAGGAAATATCGAAATTGAATAGAACTCCTGCCAAACAACTGACTGCAACGAACTGATTTTTTAACCATTATTGGCAAGATTTAAATCCAAAAGTTGGGACGTCTTTGGGTTTCATGTGTCATACACGCGAGAGCTATTTCTGGTCAAATTAAACGCACCGGGTCCCCCGACCGTGTCAGTTTCCCATAGGGCAAAAGTAACGACCCTCCTCCGCGAGAGTCACATTTTGTCGATCTGACGCGGTTGCTAAGCTCCAAGATTTGAATCGCGTAGGATACATCTCAGCTTGCGCATCATGGCAAAGTGAAGCCGGCCAGAATCGAAGCGAAATGCAGCGCTCCTTGGGCTCGTGCAGCCGAATTTAGAAACTGGCGCTTTTCGAATGGGTAGATATACGCTCTTTGGTCTGGCTGGTGGGAATTTTAGGGAGATCGATCGCTTTGTTTGGAATTTATTGGCCTTTGCGTGGCGAGTGTCGGTTGGAAGGTCTCCAGCCTTCCCTTCTTTTATAGTGTTCAGTACTCGATGGAAAGAAAGTCGACTAAACGGCGTTTAAACCGGCTGTGGGACACAGAGTGGCTATGAAATAAAGGTAAGGGAACTTTTTGAATCAATATTTCGTGTGATCATGATTTTTTTTCTTAGCGTTTCAGATTCGACTACATGACTGATAAGACTCGAACATTAAGGGCCCGCATCACATGTAATAATGCAAGAAACATCGTCCTTCGTTATCATAAAGGCTACTAGTACAAACAGACAAACAAGAAGACTTCATACTCTTTAAGATTTTTGCATTTATTTAGCATCAGATAATACACTAATAATTCTAGTATATTCCGACCAAATTTGACCAAATGACCTCTGAAGCCCGAACCCACACATATTGCGCTTGGGCTGCCTGTGGTTTTAGCTATGTTTTTAAACTAGGAATTATTTTGAATGAATAATAAAACGATTATTGAATTCGGCTTTCGTATCATATGAAGAATTATGGAGATCTCAGAGGGTGTTATGTGCCTGGGCCTATGGTCTCGACGGATAACACCCTCCTCGATCTCCATAATTCTTCCTAAGATACTCAGCCTCATTCATTAATTGTTAAGTAAAAAACAGTTTATAATTTAAGCTTACATGTTAGTCATCCAGTAGCTTATATGTCAATGCAGCTTACATTATATTATAATTCCACTATTATGTCATTTTACCATATAAGGTCAAGAGAACAAGCAAAATACGAGGCCGTAATACACTGTAATGTCCTGGTTTAACCGGTTTACAACAGGGCGAATACCGGCGGATGGAGAAGGAGCAACTATGGCTAACAGAATCAGGATGTTTTGGATACTCTTACTAGAAAATAGAAGCCAAAATAACATTTTTCTTTTGCAGTACATAATTAACCTCTCATTCAATGGTTTGGCATAATACGCGCGAACATTTTGCTCATTGTTAACGTCATTCTCCCAGACGGAATCAGGATGTTTCTGAATACTCTTACCAAAAAATAGAAACCAATTGCCAAATAGCAATTTTTTTTGTAGTGGAATAATAAACCTCTTATTCGATGGTTTAGCATATAATACGTGCGGACATTTTGCTCATTGCTCGTATTTTTCCTCGCCCCTGCGGGGCTCGGAAAAATACTACGCAACTCACAAAATATCCGCACGTATTATATGCTAAACCATCGAATAAGGTGTATTTATTAACCAATATCTCAAGAAGAAATCCAGCTAATTATTTTTATATGCATGATTGCCTTTTACACCTTTCTTCAAGTGTGATAACCACCATTTTTCTACTCTACAATTAAGCGACTTATTAAACTTATTTACTGAGCGAAATTCTTTCATATAGGTCGCAGTAAGAGCAAAAATGTTTTTTTAAAGTGGAGTTTCATGTTTAAAGCCCAGGGGCACTTGGGTGTTTTTTTGGTGGGTATGTACTGCCCGGGACTTCAAATTGGCACCCCACTCTAAAAAAAATTTCCCCTAAAATTGATACCCCATTCTAGAATTCATCCTAAAACTGATACCCCGTTCTAGAAATCGGCCAGTTTTTTATACTCCATTCTAGAAAGTTTGTAAATTTGAAATCGCCCTGTTTTTTTAAAAAGATATTTCTTTATTTGTTCGACTTGTACATCAAATAAATGCTTCTTCATAATCAGCAACAATTTTAAGCCGAAGATAAAACCGTGATCCACAATTTTTTTATTTCCCATCTTATTAAATATTATACCCCGCTCTAGAAAACGCCTACCTGTTGTATTTACATGGGAACTTGAAATCGTAGTGACAGCCCTGCTGTTTTGTGTTACAGGTGCAGGATGGGCTCCTGACAGATGCTTAATATATATCAGAAACCAGTTGAAGCTTATGATGTCTGAGCCTCATGGCCTCGGCGTGCCTTAACCTTTTTTGTTTTTAATTAAACATGAATAAAGATGAATTTAGTGTTGGCCAAAGTAATGAAAAATGTCGCTGATTTGATAGGAAGTGTGTCCTGCTGGTCTTAAAAGCCCCAAAGGAGCTATTGTTTACATCAGTAAATGATCGACTGCTTAGGCAGTACATATAAATATATATATATCTTGTCTGTTTTAGAAGCCTGTTTGCACAGACAGCTATACATCTTTAGACTTATTAGTACTGTCCAGATCCCAATATGCCCCCTCACATGTTTAGATTTATCCTAGCAAGTTATTTCAACATGTACGTTGTTTTTTTACAGAATAAAGTTGAGTTATTTGTCAACCGATTGAATTCTGTGAAGTCTGTAATTCCTTTTGAATATTCAAGGTATTGGTTTATATTATATTGATGTCATTATTTGTTGTGTATCAGTCCTTCATTTAGTGAAGATGAGAACCCAAGCTTCGATAAGCATCCTCTCCCTTATACATGTATGCATCCTTTCCCTCAGCCAAACTAAAAAGTATACAAATCCAAAATTATATTATTGGGTGGTCTTTTCAGTGGCAGAGGACTTTTTAACTTGAGGCTGATTTTGTGACTAAAATTTCACACTGCATAAAAATTGTATTCACTGGTTCTTCCATTTAGTGTTTACATATGATATAATAACCTCAAGGTATATGGCTAGTTGACCTACCGGTATTGATGTTACATTGTACATGTATTAAAGAATTTTTGTGAATGTTGGGGTGGTAAGACTTAGTTAACGGTTAGAGACAAACATTTGCGAAAATCAGTGTATCCATTATTTCAAGTAATAGGATCAAGATGGAATCTTATTGAAAGCATTCTCTTTTATAATGAAAGATAATTATAAATAATTGAAATAAATAAATGAAAATAATAATTATTGAAAGATTTGAGTGAAGTTGTTGTTGTTTGTTGTTAACAGTTTTGTTGTTGTCGGTGTAAGGTATATGAATATCACTACACTTGAGCTCGGCCTAGTCCTACATGTGTTGTCCATCAATTTAATCCTTTCTGACTTATGTCGGGCTTGTACAACAATGGGTATTTTTTTTGTGTGTGTACAGTGTAACTTCCATGGTGGAATGCAAGACAATCATGAATACACTTTCCGGCTGATTTGGTCATTTTGTGTTGTTTTTCAGATTTGATTTCTGTGTTCCCACCTCAGATGAAAAGATCACTCCCACAGAAAATCTTGGCCAGGTGAATAACATTAATATTGAATTTAAATCTTATGATTTTGATCAAGTTGATCTCAATCAACCAAAAGGGACTATAAGTATTCTATCCAGATTACACGGTTTTTTCCTCCAATATGTTGCAATAAGATGTTTTGTAACACTTAACATACATTCTCCCTGGTCTGTCTGCACCAGTGCTACCATACATAATGAATGCCAAAAAAGAATTTGGGGTACAAAATGTTCACCTTCACAGATAGCCTCATTGCAGTAAAATTGGCCAGGAGACTTCAGTCAAGCGATCCTGAAATGCTTTACAAATCTCAAGTCTAGTGTTTCATTTGCGCTGGGCTCAGATGAGGAAATCATGTTTTGTGACACTTAGAAATTTTTTCAGCTCGACTGCCTGTCAAGGTTTTCAAAACACTAAATGGCCCGCAGTTCTATATTCTTAGTAAATTTCACAAAATCGAAAGATTCCAGCTAATGTAAAATATCATATGTCGATTTAGAAAAGTCAATGCGATCCTGAAATGCTTTTCTTTTGATTTTGTGAAATTTACTGAGAATATAGAACTGCTGGCCATTTAGTGTTTTGAAAACCTTGACCGGCAGTCGAGCTGAAAAGTGTCACAAAACTTGAGACCTGTAGAGCATTTCAGGATCGCGTTGACTTTTCTAAATCGACATATGGTAGTTTAGATTAGCTGGAATCTTTCGATTTTGTGAAATTTACTGAGAATATAGAACTGCCGGCCATTTCGTATTTTGAAAACCTTGACCGGTTACCGGCCATATAGCGACAACGAAAAAATATATTTTGGGTTCACACACGCACGTCCTCTGAAGTTCCATTTCTCTCCACTGAAAGCCAAACATTTTATTGGTCAATTATGACAGCTGATGACAGCATCAAATGTTGGTTTCGTGAACTCAGGCATGACAGGTCAAGTGGGCAGTTTTCAAAATCCCGGGGTTTGTCTGCAAGCGTTTCCTTCCTTTCCTCCCCACCCCCTCCCAGCTCTTTTACTGGCGCCATTTTTCGCGCAGGTCTTAGACTCTTGTTCCTCGTTCTTTGCTCCTAAACCGCATGGAAACGCTTGCTACGCAGGCTATTGGCAATGTTCCCCAATTTTCAGTTATCATAAATCTTCAAAAATCTTGGAGAAATATATTGCAAACTTTTTCAAAGGATATAAGTTATCTCAGAACAAACCAAATGAGTTCTCAAGTGCATTTAATGTAGCTGATTTAGTCCCATGCGTACACTTGCAATTTGCGAATTTGCTAGAGAAACAAACATCTAAAAAATATATATTCTTTTGAAAATCCAGATAAATATCATCTGCCACTTTTGAAAAATGAAACGACACTTCTAAAACTTCATGCTCAACTGATCTATGACCTATAAACAAAATGAAAAACAATATTACAAGCACACTTTGTAGTTCTCCTCACTGAGTTGTGTTGTTGTTTTACTGCAGGTCTAAAACTGGCTTGCTAAATTAAATTTGTTAATTGAAATTAACAAACAGCAAACAGCCACGAGTAAGGACAAAAAAGCAAAGGCAAACAACTATATAATTATACTAGTCTGCTACCTTAAGACTAGTGCCACCAGCTTTCGTAATAATGCTTACAAACATTCCTTGAACAGCGATGCAATGTTTTTCGTCTAATACTTCACAGTTGCATAGCGATTGAGGTTTCTTTCGCAATGAGCAATGAGTAATGAGCTTCCACTTGCATACCCCTTTCAGAAAAGTAATTCCCGGCTAAACTTTCAAATGAAACTACTTTAATTTAAAGATGGACAGTATTAATTTTTGATTTACCCTTGTTTGTTGGTAAATCAAAAGGCGCATTGCAATAATTATTGTAAGCACTGAACACTACAGAGGGACTCAACTCTGCGATACACTCACATTAGTTCCGTAAATAAAGCAAATCCCGAGAAGATATGAACAACCATATGAATTTCTGAATTTCCATGACACATTCATGTATTAATGCATATTTTCCTACCATAAGACCATAAAACTATAAAAGATAGGAAAATCAACCTTTCTCTCTGCTGATGGCAGATCATTCATGAAAACAACCACGCAAGGAATAAGTGCTTTCAACTTCCATTGATTTCAACAGCCAATCAGATCCTGAGGCATTGTTCCAACAGCCAATTAGTGTTACAGCCAAAATCTGGCCACAGTGAGCACAAACATGAGAGAGTTTGTATCAGGCCCAATTTTAGCGGTAGCCGTTAGAGAGAATGTATGAAAACCGCTAAAATAAGGCCTCATTTCAGGTTAATGGGAAACCCAAACTGTTCACAATTTCTGTGTAGTTGCGGCAAATTATCCTCTTAAAGTGGGTTATTGATTATCACTGTTACACTATACAGTATACAAGGTGAAAAGGTAAAGGTGCGCAGGAGCCAAAGGCCCAAATGGCCAGAGCTTATTCTGGTTTTCCAGTTTCCTTAGCATGAAGCTTACCTAGAAGTATTGCTACTCCCCCCTGGATGGGATGCTAGTTCATCACTGGGTGAAAACTTGGGGGCCAGCTGGCCCCAAGATTTTTTTCTGAAAGTCGAGCACTGAACTCTATCACATATCATTGATATTTTATTTGCTTCACTTTTTAGGTTGTATTTGGAGAAAGAATAAGGCCTTCTATGTACAATGTAAGAATTCATCAACCATTCATTCTATGTTTTGATGGAACATCCGTCATACATTTTGTGTGTTACATAATTAAAATCACCGTCGATTTATGTAAGATTTATGACAAACAGTTTAAATATTAAATTACATGTACTTTTAAGGATCTGGATTCATTAGTTGATTATACTCATGTAATATTTATGTTGTTTACAGCTGTATTGAGTTATTCCAGAAAAAATCCGCACCCCCACAACGGAAGGCACAGTTTTTTGACCCCCCCTTCCACCTGGATTTCCAAAACACCCCCCACCCATCTGGATTTGCATAAAATTGTTAGACACTGTAATTTTAATTTACCCTCAATCTAGAAGAATCCTTTTAAGCACTTAGATGATCTTTTCATTAAATAAGTCTCAATTTTCCGTGAATTCAGTGTTTGTTGTGAAAGTTAAGATTCCATTTTCACATCTTCTCAATTAACAGGCTTAGACTTTTTGCAAATAAGCCCATATTTGAGTGAACTTCTCTTTTTTTCTAGAACAGGCAAAATATACAGCAATATATACTACAATGAAGCTGAAAACTATGTCCTCGAATAAATGGTTCTCTTCTTTGTCGATAAAAAATGACAACGAAAGAAAGAAAGAAAAAGGACATTTAGTGGGATATTACATGATGCACTATACGCTTGCCACAAGACTTGCCTTTCAAAAAGCCACGCTTACTTGTAAGGCGTTTTTAGTGGTAAATCGCCCTGAAATAGCATTGACCTTGGAAAAATGTTTAATTCAAGGTAAAACCATTGTTTGCTTTCCTTGAATTGACTGCTTTTTTTATGAAGTATGCGATTTTTCTTGATGTCTTCAAGTTATCGTACGTTGCTTCTACAAAAGTAATGAGGGCGAGCCTATGGAAAGAAACTTAAAATAAATGTGGTAAGAGGTCTGTAGTTTGAAAGAATAATAAAATTTGAAAAGGCAAAGCAATGTTTTGAAAACTTAGCGATTGAAGTGATTGAAACATCAATAAAATCGATTAAGTATGTATTTTTAGGTTCAGAGCCCCCCTACCATCTGGATTTCCAGAGCCGTTAACCCCCCCTCCCGTGAGATTTTGCAGCATGCCTTCCATTGTGGGAGTGTGGATTTTTTTCTGGAACAACCCATTGTAAAAGAGTCAAGATTTTCCGAAAACACAGAAAGCAACACTTCTGTGTTTAGTTGGGTTATAATAATTGTAAAATTCCGAAAATAAGCCCTTGGGCTTATATTTTTCAAAGGCCCTTTTTGAGGGCTTATTTTTGGAGGGGCTTATATATATTCGAAGGGAAATTTGCATTTCAAAATCACTTGGGCTAGCCTTTACCGTTTCTACTTTGTCTTTCTTTATATTTGAGGGCAATTTTCCAAGTACAAGCCCCCAGGGGGCTTATATTTGGAGAGACGATTTAACGGAGGGTCTTTTGCGTTACCGGTTTGGGGGCTTATATTTGGAGGGGCTTATACATGGAGGGGCTTATTTTCGGAATTTTACGGTATTTTTGTTTCCCATGCATATTGGAGGTTGAAGTCATAATCTCCAATGTGGTTGCTGTACTGTGCAAAATCCAAATTGCCTTAAGATAACTCCTGTTCACTTGATTGTTTTAATTTCATATTTTTTGGCTTCCACACTTTAGTTGTTCATTATTCCGGTCTTCTTCCTATGTTTCGAGCATCATCAGTATTTCAATCAGGGACCGGGCTGGGTTGCGTAAAGCAACTTAGGATTGCAGGAATAGTTTTATAAAACCGGGCTCTAGGCCATTTTTAGTACCTTTTATATATTTCTAGGGATTAATAATATCATGCAAAGAAAGTAGCGTCCAATAGCCTAGGGCTAGTGGATTTTGCTATCGAGCTAGTGAATTCTGTTTTCAACTTGCCTAACAGGCAAATGATAACTTTTGAGGAATTCCAATTACAGAAGAACTGTGAAATCAATTCTGCTAGTCAAAAAGTTTTTGCGTCCAGTAGAAATTACGTCTTGGCTACTGAATGCTACATGTAGCTTCAGCTTGCCCGAATGGCAAGCTGTAAAAATGATTTTCTTGGCACCTTGATATTTCCTTAAATTCACCATTGCTATTGCTGCATTGTAAGGAGAGCTCACTTGTAATATAATATAATTATTGTTCTTTGCCCCTTTAAATTTTTTTATGAAACAGATAACTTTCAAGGAAGATGTCAAGTGTAAGACGCTTTGTAAGAAAACTTATAAAAATGGTGACAAGGAACAGATGGAGAAGCTGGATTTCTTGAAAAATGGGATTGCTCTCAATTATCAAAATCACTGGTATGCCCTTCAATCTTCCCATATTTTGCTTTGCCTATTATAATTAGCCTGTGGTTGTCCTCAGTCATGAAAATGAAAGCTCCATATAATCCCTAAATTGTTACTAAAAGTCATACCTGTATAACAAGGGAGAAGACAGAAAGGGAGTTTACATATGCATACGTGAAACTACTGGTCCAAAGAAGAGGGAAAGGAAAGCTGAACACTGTTGGAGAGGGTTTTTACTAAGATGTCAAGTTGCTAGGTGAATACAACAAGTAGGCGGGGAATCAAACAACTACATTTGTAGGGATTTCTTGTTAGTCTATTTTTCAACTATTTTTTTTATAATAATAGCCCAGGGTGCATTATTTTGTAGTAGTGGGGGCAAAATCCCTGGCGTAGCTTGCTCCTTAATGATAGCACTGCGGAAGGTTTTTATTGGGTTAGTAAAGAAGGTAGTTTGTCTGAAGTGCCTTTTTATGGAGTTTCAAAAGCTTGTTTCTCTTATCCTTGATAGGATAATTGATAACATGCCAGTTACATGGTGTTATGATGTCGCAGATGAAACAGCCCAGTACTGTTCAACAGGATTCCCAATTGGCTGTCATGTCTCTGAAGATGGACTGGCACGAGATGCCTGTACAACAAGTGTAAGCTTTATTTATTTTTGTTTCTCTGGGTATTGTTTAATCAAGTGGATACCACTATCCAACATTTGAACCATTAGGCCCTGTTAATAGGACAATCGCATGACTTTTGGAGGGCATTAGTTCATTTGTGGCCCGCGCGAGTAGCATCATTTACGCCCAAGCAGAGGGAGGGTACCAGGGACACAAATAAACTATATGCCCTCATTATTACCAACACACAAGGCCAAATCATACAAATTTATTTCTGAATCATAAGGAAAGATTGTTTAACATGAAATCATGTTGCGGCCTGCAAATTCCATTTACAGACCGCACTTTGCTGTTTGGCCTGCAAAAAAGAGGCGTTTTAGAGATCAAAAAAGGGCAGTTTGTCATTTGGCTGCATGTGGTTATAATGATAGCGTGCAAGATGAGTTTGACATGCTAGGTGTAATTGCAATTGTTGATTTAGACACCAATCTTCTGCTGGATGCATGTGCATTTACTTTTTTAAGAGGTGGAGGCACTCGCAAACCACTTGCATGCAATATAAAAATAAAGAAGTCCAATACTTAACAGTGAAGCTCTGAAAAAGTGGTGAAAATGTCCATAAAAATCCCTGACTATGTTGAGCCTTCTTCTCCATCTCAAGGGCCATAAATATTTTTTGTTAACTCTTGAACTGCATAGTACTTCACAGACATAATACTAATTTACTTTATTTCAGAGCAAGTTTTATGAGCGGGGCATGCACTATGTGTTTAACCATGTTGATATTCAAATCAAGTACCAAGATGGTGTTGGGCAAGACTGGGAAGGTGCACGTCTTATGTCCGCTCAGGTTTCACCCAAAAGGTAATTAATTTTTATGTGGTGTTGAAAATAAAGTGCTAATTAATAGACCCAGCTTTTACAGTTATGTTCAAGTTTTGGTGAAGACCAGTAAGATAATATTCTTCAATACTGTTGAAAAGAATGCTCTTAAAATTGTTAAACATACAAAGGTGTAAGGTGATACACAAAGCGAGCAAAGATATTGCTCTATCATTTTCCTCAAATTTGTATGGGCCCTGCATTACTTGCCACCCCAAACCCCCCACCTTATAATTAATTACAAACATCTGTATTTACTTCTTTTGCAGTTTGAAACACGAGAAAGAAGGTGAATGTGGTGATCTTCCAGCTATGGGAATACCTACAGAGCTCAAAGATGAACTGTCCATCATTTATTCATACTCTGTCTCCTTTATGGTAAGTTCACAAACTCTTTTATTCTTTTTACTCTCCTTGTCTCTTGAGGGACAAAACTAAATACAGGCAGAGGAGACTGTTTTTGTGGAGATTATGGGTAACACTGGATGGGGTTTGTACTACATTAATTTTACGGGTTGTGGAAAACCTAGAAAGTCTTGAAATTTAAGAATTTCACTTTCCAGGCCTGGAATTAAAAGTCATGGAATAAATTTTGGTTTCCAGTCAAGGAAATTCTTGGGAAATTAAAGCTGGGTTTGGTAGATTAGTCACTGCCTCTAGCAAGGCAAGGAAAAATAAGACAGGACAAGAACTCGTAATACAGCACCAACTAAATAATGCCATGCATTTCTATAGAGTCCTGAATTTTTGTCTGTTAACCTGAGTTATGTCAAAGAATACCATAAAATTAAACAAGGATAGTTTTGGAACTATGTCTTTTCAAAGAGACGGCTACACCTAAGATCATGGAAGACTGGAAAAGGTCATGGAAAAAGTCATGATAAGTCAGAGAATTTGTCGATCTCAAAAGAGCATGCACCCTGTGTAATTTGAAGGGAAGAATTAAGCAATGTTCAAATCTTTGTAATGAGTCTGAACTTATGCAAAATTCTTACCCATTAGATCTTCGGTGGCAAATCTTTTTAACAGTCAATCTTTTCCCAAGTGCAGCATTATTCCCAGTTTAAACAATCAAGTTCATTCATACTTAGTGAAACTATTCCATTAATAATCTCCAAAAACACTGTAAAATAAAAATAATAATAGATTTAGTTCATGGTCTTTTACCTTGCAGATATGACTTGAAATTTGATAGTAAAAACAGGGCTTCCGGAATTATGCTTTTATCTGCTATTATTTGGTTTTTTTTTTTCAGAATTATGTGAATTATGCGCTCAGAGCCAGATTATGCAATTTCGCATCCGCACATAATTCAGGAAGCCCTGTAAAAACATTTCTTTTTTCCTTTTAATATTTTAGCCTTGTAACATAGCATTTAAATATGATTGTAAACTGGTGATCTTGTTAATTTATTTTTATTACACTACAACAATCCTCCTGCTGTTGTAGAAAGAAGAAGACCCAAATCGTAAGTGGGCCTCACGCTGGGACTACATTCTGGACTCCACGACTCATACTAAAATCCAATGGTTTAGGTAAGAAACATGAAAATTACACTCTAGGACTTCTGTAATCTTTGGTCATAACAAGTTCTTAGTCTGTGTTGAAGTTCGTGCTAGTTAAATAATTATGCATGTGTGGTTATGTTCTTCTCTAAATAAAGCAAAGATCATAGCAAAAATCTTTAACCATGCATATGAATTCCAAACATCCCTGAAAACTGCTTTCACCTTTCATCAAGTTCTCTTAACTAATTCTTTAGGGAAATACGTGTACATGTATATATAATACATTAATGTGTAATTACTGTTTAGAATAATTAATTATTATTTATTTGTTTGTGGCTATTGGCCATGGGACCAGTGCGAGCAGCTGTCATGGCTGAACTTCAACAGAGAAGCTGAAAATTCCTAAGTCACCATTTTCTGTTGCTATAATTATTGATCAGTTTATTAATTAATTAATTAATTAATGTATTTATTTGCACATTTATATTTCAGCAATTAATGAGAGATAAATTTATTATATTGTGTTAGACTTGCATGACATACTAAACATTGAGTTGCTGTTATCTACTGGTATTTTGGTATTCAGCATCTTCATCTTTCTGGTTATTGTCCTGTATCTTTCTATTGTCGTGGCTTCGATGACGCTTAAAGCTATGGATTTGCTGGTATGTTATTTTGCCTTCTGTTTGGTTAATTGTGTGTGACATTCTGCACAATTGCACAAAGGCCTCAAAAAACACAGTGTTGTTTTAGACAGATGCATATGACACAGAAGTTACTTTTCTTGGCTTATGAGAGATATACACTTTACAAGTAGATCTGTAAATTCTGCAGAAAAAATCTGTTTTGGGTTGCTGTTCAATTTTCAGAACTATTTACAAGTAGCTTCCATTTTTGGGCATATCTACTGTAGTTTATTTGTGTGCTGACCCTTAAATGGTGACCTAGTCAGAAAATTTATTATGTATGTCCTTCCTAAACAGAAAAATTGTTTGTAAGCCCGTGAACCGCAGATGTCCAGTTGTCGCTTCCCTTCCTATGAAAAATAACGTCTGCAAACATGAGTGACAAAATGATTTCTGTGACATAAAACCTTTTGTTTTGATGTTGGCCAATCAGATCAAATTTAAGGATAGAATGCAGCTCGAGTCACTAATCGCAACTTTGCATGCTGGCATGTCTTGGATTTTGGTGAGAGTTACCAAATATGATTTGGAACGTGAATATCACAATACTATAACAATTAGGTTTCCTGTGACGTTGAATGCTGACTTCTTTGTGAAGCACGACTTAACATTAAACCTGGACAATAATTAGTATACCTACAGCGAAAGGAAAATAACATGAGCTTAAGGTGGCTCCCTAGAGTATTTACTAATAGTCCGAGGTATCAAGCATACGTTACAGAAGGAAATCTAGTTACTTTGTCTTTGCAATATTGTTCACGAGATTCACCGCTAAGGTTACCCATATAAGAAGGCTCCTTTTTCAAGTTTCATTTTCTGGATTAAGACCGTTGTCATGGAAACATCACATCCTTAAACAGGCAGTAATTTTGTCATTTTTGCCCATTTTTCCTTAATATTTCTAATTTCCCGCGGTGAAATGTCTTTAAACTTTGCCTCTTTATATTAATGATATTGCTTAACATTTTAAAGGGGAAAAAACTTGGGGTCGTTAAGACGGTTTTGCCAATATTTTGAAATTTGTAATTTTTCTTAATAGAGGAGTTTAGCTCTTACAGATTTTGACAAAAAAACGACAGTACAAAGGTTCTGCGACTGTTAAGAAATGAGGCGATTTTTTAAAAAATTTACCGAAGGAAACGCGAGAAATTCATGGTTAATTAACTGCGCTGACGTCACAAAAATCCGAAAAACACGCGTGATTCGGGGTCATGTGAGCAAAATACGCGCGCGAGCCATCACGCCCGCATGCGCATAATGCACAAAGCTACTGAAAACATGTGGTTTCTTTGAAGAGTACGAAAGCTATTGTTTTGAAGCCGTTTATTAGTATTATTACGGTGATATCTCACCAGTTGAAAAAGGAGAGTTAGCGGATTCAATTTTATACCTAACACAGGATGTTTTCTTCGAAGTACTTGACTATGGTAGTTAAAATTCAAACCGTGGTGATTGGAATCAAAAATTGTCGATGACAAGTGACGGTGTGGTACCCGGGTGAGGCTCAGTTTGTAGAGGAGGCAGGGTTACCAAGCGGGTTTTCAACGGTCGTGTGTCGTGGTGAAAATGTACTCGCTCCTTCGGCGTCGTTTTGTCTTGGATTTTGGAAAACAAACTGCTGCTTGGCGTCGGTTGCAGTGGCCGGATTGCTCAGCTAATGAAATGAAATGAAACAAGGACATATTGGCTTGGATTCGGCGTTTGATTTGTGGCTGCTTGGCCATTTCAAGCTGAGGATTTTTCGCCTCTCGCATGGGGCATCCCAAACTGAAGTGTGCAGCCTTGTCCTTTCTCTTACAGTTGAAACTCGGGGTTAAAGGAAATCGCTTAAATCGCAATGGATCGGGAAAATAACCACACAGCGAACAAAAACAAGCAATGTAAATACGGTAAGCTGTATTTTATTAAACATTCTAGCGAGTATTTATCGATTTGAATCTTTTACCTGAATTCCCATACAAATCCTTTATATTCACGGCCATTTTAAACTCACACAATGAGCTTGGGCCGCCTGTGCTGTACACTGTTTGCAGATGTTCAAATGTCAGCCCACTTCCGGATACTTTTTCAACCTTGTTCTTCTATAGGGATAGTTTCGACGGCAAAGTTTTTCTTTAAAAGTCTGTTGTAGAAGATGGCGCCGATCTATAAATCGTACATCATGTCCATTGTCCTCAGCTACACGTACAAGACCGTAGGTCTCGACGGACAACTATTGCTTTCTTCAAGGGTCAATCTGTGAGTAAAAATTATTTCTCGTTGTGCAAAAACATTTTCTAGTGCATCTTGCATGTGCGTTGAAGGACGTTTGAAACAAGAAAAAATACAAGGATGTTGGTTCGTCGATGGAAAGGTTCCTTCGATTAGGATGCAAATTACGTGGGAAACCTTTTTTCTGATAAGTTTTTAAAACAATGTAATAGAGTCGGCAAAACAAAACAAAAATTTACACTCCCCGTTATCTTGTCTTAAAGCCACTTCTAGAATAATTAAATCAAATCAAATTTAAGAGAAATAAAGTGACCGAGGAGCTCCGCCATGAGTGAAGACAATCTTCAGTGTTTGTTTGGGAATTGGCTCAATCTTTCAGATCTTTCCACTGACTGTGAACCAAAGGCCAGAAACAGCAACATTGCTTCCTTCTGATTTAGTGTACTTACTTCTTTGTTTTGTAAGTAAAGTTTCCACCCACCATTT
Source organism: Porites divaricata (assembly GCA_038088405.1). NCBI lineage: Eukaryota > Metazoa > Cnidaria > Anthozoa > Scleractinia > Poritidae > Porites > Porites divaricata. The sequence continues at coordinate 1,931,832 of JBBMOI010000017.1, forward strand.
ACTTCGACTACTTAACGTTTGTCTACTTTTGAAGCGAAAGAATTGATGTCTTTGGAAAATTTCTGCTTTGTTTTTGCATACAGTTTACTCTTATGGAGATCGATAGTGACTTGTAACCGTTGTAACATTGTCTCCTCTCATAAATGTTTGACCAAAACTAATCAAACTTTTTGCACAATGAGCTTCAACAGAAAGTTAATAAAGTTTTTTGGGTGGAATATTTCGAAACTGTGAGGCCATGTTTGTTTTAATTTTTGCGTGGACGTCGCGCGGATTTTAAAGCTCGCACCATACTAGTGCTCAGGCTGCGCACGGTCAATTTACTCTTGGGAGCCACCTTAATTACTTTTCGCTCAGACCTTTGTTTTATTTCAATTTAACCAGTGCTGACAAAATTAAAGGTGGTGAATTGACTATACAGACACATCCTTGACTGATTCCATAATCTCTGACAATCACTCCTAAATAATTCAAAATCCTACAAGCTGTATTGCCACAAAACAATGATCTGAAATATTATAAGCCTGGTCTGGACCAAGAGTGAAATAAATATTTACAGCAGTAAATTGATCGATCATAGTGAAGATGACATTTCAGCTATGACGCTTCGACTCGTGTTATAAAAAACTATGAAAATTAAAAGAACATATATTTAAAGAAAATAATATAAGAACAATTGAAAATAATATAAAATACTATCTGATCAAAGTTCTGTCTGAACAAAGAAGCAACCACGGAAATCTGTTATTACCACATGTCCAAGTTTTCAAAGATAAAGGATACTTAAAAAATGTCTAAAGCAGCACACAACAAACTATTGAAGAGTTCTCCAAAGCATACTTTAAGCTTTCCTGCGAAGAACCAGAAAGGAACAGCAGCGACAAACGGTATGATGCGTCGACTGTCGTCATTAGGACTTTTATCGTTTCGAACATAATCAAACAACAAGGTGTGATAAATCATTGATTCCCGTAGGCAAATGGATAGAAAACTTTTCCCCAATAATTCCCCAAAATTTTTCTTCAATATGAAGGAAAAGAAAATATGTTTGCGGTTCCCAGGATAGATAAAGAGTGGCTGTATACACAGGCTATAGCCTCTGAGAGCATCCGCTTTTTCCGGCTCTAGTTTGTTGGTTCCACATAAGAATACACAAGGGACAAAGCCTGAAATACTACAAACTTTCTGAAAGTATAGTTGGAAGATTCACGAAAACATTGGTGTTTGTTTCAACAAGTCGCAAGGCTTCGTCTTAATGCGTGTTGAATCTTTGAAACCTGAAAACGTCCCATTCTTTCCTCAATGCATCTTCCACCATATTTTCCCATGTGTTTGCTTGAGATCCACGCAAACACTCACGTGTTACTTCTTTGTGATTCGTTACTAACAGCCGATGTCATGGAAAGTTGTTATCGGCTCGATTTCGCAGACGGTTTCTCTCAGTGGGTGAAACGAGAAACGTACTAAAGCCGAAAAAAACGGATTATCTTCCAGGCTAATAAATTGTTTGTAGGCCTGCAGAGGCAGGGAAATATGTTAAAGTTCAGTTTGATCCATAATCCTTGGTTAATATAATATAAGGCTATGTAAATAATTTCTGATGGGGTGTCTGTTTGTTTAGTTTGCTGGGTTAATAAATTTATGCATTTCATTTAACTGGCTGTTTGTAAAGGATGTAGAGGAGTTTAGCTGGAGGTTACTTCATGGAGATGTTTTTCGTCCACCAAAGAAAGGCATGCTTCTTTCTGTCATGCTTGGCTGTGGATCTCAAATATTTTTCACAGTATTTCTTACACTAGGTGAGTTGGCAATATTTTCTGTGATAATTATGCACCTAACAATGGTTTGCCCCAGGATGGGGGGGGGGGGGGGGTGGGGAACCCATGGGAACATTAACTGGACATTTTGAGTATACCAGCAAATCTAACACAAAATTCGAGGACTCTGTCATGTCTTTATGTATCATTTTTTTTATCTTTCATCAAAAACTTGTGGCAGGGCAGCGTCTGGTTAAAAGATGTAATTAGAAAGCATATTTTCAAAGTGAGACTTTGCGCAAGTATTGCCTCGCAATGCTGAGGGACAAAATACTTTTTGTCATAAAACTTCAACAACTTAAAAAGCAAGTTTCATTCTGCCATCCTTCACAAAGAAATGAAGACATCAAAATGTGGGAAAAGGATCCAAATGACTACTGGGTATTTTCAAAGATGGCAGCCTTCTTATCACTCATTCCCTGGTCCTCCATTTTCCAAGATGCATATGGTGGCTGTGTCAAATTGCCCACCCTGGGGATGTTCAGGCTAGGATGTCAAATTCCCTACCCATGTGCGCTTCTCTGAGTCTAATTCCCGTGGGTTGCCCCCCCCCCCCCCCCCTCATCCTGGGGCAAACTATTGTAGGTGCATTAATCTGATCAACGTTTCTGTTGCTTTGGACATGCAGTGATTTATGTTAAGGTAGTGTGGGGTGCATAATTTTTCTATCAAGTCTCGTAGAAATTATAACCTCAAAGTCCTTTACCCCCACCCCTGTGGAAGTGCCCTTCTCCTGCAAAATGCCTCTCCCCATACATATGGGATTTCCACTTGTAACCTTTTACATGCAGAAAACTATAGTTGGAATATTAATTTTTTCATTCTATGCAAATATTGCTCCTACACATCCCTCTTGATACATGTGTATCTGCAGTAGGAAGATATATTATTTTATTTTGTGTACTCCACATTATGTTGAACTTGCTTCTTTTTCAGTGTTTGCCTGTCTTGGGTTTTTGTCTCCTGCAAATCGGGGAGCCTTGATGTCTTTTTCGTTGGTTAGTAGTTGTGTTGTTTTTGTTTGCTGCATTGTTTGTAAAGTGGTGTTCTTTTATGATCTCACTTAATAAAGGTATGGTTTTACTTTTCTAATTAGGTATCGTTTGTTTGCCTTGGGTCTCCTGCTGGTTATGTGTCTGCTAGAATTTACAAAAGTAAGTGTTTAAGTTTTTAAACTTGTTTCTGCACTTAATTAGATGTAGAGTGAATTTCCACTGTTGAGAAATTTTTATGTGCATGCGTATGTAAATAAAATAGGGGCAATGTATGACCAGCTTGGTATAAATGCAAAAGTTGTGCAAGGTTCAACTTTTTAAGTTTATGTGCAACCTTTTCTATACATATGAATTGCCTCTATTTAATCTATGTGCCTAAGATTTACCTCAAAATTATTTGACAGTGAAAATCCACCTAATTTACAAGAGCAGGTGCTGATCCACACCTGTTTCCCCCATTTTACTGAAATTGGACAGATTTTTGATAATAGATGTATTTTTTGATGAAGAAAAAAACTTTTCAAGTTGCAAGGCTTCATCTGAGAAGAGGCCAATATCCTCTCTGAATGACTCAGAAACCCAGGAAAGGGGTTTTTAGGGAGTTAAAATAGAAAAACTTTTAACAAAAAAAGGGGGTGGTAGGCCTACACGACTTTTACCTCATGTTCCAGTAAAGGTTTTTTTCCTCTGCTGGGTAGATTATGCTCTGGAAGGTTCTACATTTTCACTGAGGAAATGTAATTTGTAGCTGCCTGTTTCACACTGAGAGGTCATAGCACACATACCGATTTATTGTGGTTATTGTTTCTGGTCGGCAGGATTTGCCCTCTGATGCAAGCGCATTTTCTTTGATCTCTTTCAAAGCTTAAAGCTTTTTATTACGGCGAAATAAGGGTTCTAATTTTCTCCAAAATGTCTTCTGGATCTGAATAACTAAGCGATTTTCTCAAGTCCGTGAATGTAATGTTTTCCTGCAATTACTGTTATCATGCTGGGCCCAGCTCGTTAGTTTTTCTTTGCAGAATGTTAAATTATCACAGATAGTGATTTACAGATCCAAAATTATATATAAGAATGAAGTGCAGCTTAAATTAAAGCTATATTAACTTACTATGGAGAATTGAATTGTGACTCAGTAAACCCCAGCTTAGTGTTTTTTTTTTAAACAATAGTCCTTTGACTGAAGTGTGTAGTTCCTCCCTTGGTAATAGCTTTTGGATAAGCTTAACAGTCTTTGGACTGTATTGTTGTTGCCCCTGGACCCCTCAAAAGTTTGCCCCTTCAGTGCTTGTTTAGGAAATCAGTCATTTTTTTTCCTAGATCTGCCTCTGAGGAGGGACTATTGAAGTGACTGGAGTTTCATCAGAGGCCCTAGGCTTTTGTCTTAGAATTGTCTCAACAAATGATAATTTTTACTATGCAAGTCTGCCTCTTTCTCTCTTGTCAAGTGAAAACATTCATGCCTTTACCCATGTTGTTTTATATGTTTAGCTAGCAAACTGGGATTAATTTTTTAACTGTTCATGTTTTTTTTTAACAAGTGATTGGTGGTGAGTTGTGGAAGACAAATGCTTTGTTGTCTGCATTCTTCTTTCCTGGGTGAGTTAACATTTGTTGCTGCATATATTCTTAAGTGTAACAATGCAGGATTTCGACATTTTAGTGCTCTCCATAGTGTTCAAGGAAACACATTATTTCAGTTTGTTGGAACACCCCCAAAACTAAAAAAGCAACAAATGTTTGGTTATCTAGGTTTGCCAATTTATCATGATGTATGGCAGGGTCATCGCAGCAGCATTCATGAAAAGCTGCATGTAATTACTGCGGTCTTATAACAGTCTCCTCTCTTATTATTAATTGGTATTTAATAATACCAATTAATAATAATCTCAATATTTCATTTTGATGGAACACCCCCAAAACTAAAAAAACAACAACGAATTTTTGGTTATCTAGGTTCGTCAATTCTTGGCAGGGTCACGGCAACAGTATTCATGTAAAGCTAATTAACTGCAGGCCAATAACAGTCTCCTGCCCCCATGAGAGATAGACCATGATGATTCCAAATGCATCTCTGTCCCATGCTTTTTTTGAATACAGTGTGATCAGGACTCATACAGATCATGGAAAATCAGGAAAGTTATGAAATTTAAGAATTTCATTTTCTAGGCCTTTAATATAAAGTCATGGAATTGAATTGCTTGTCCTGGAAAGTAATGGAAATGTTTGGAAGATTTAAGTCATTGCAGGTGTCAAAGTAGGGACAATGCAAGATAGAGACAAGTGATTAGACAGTGCAAATGGCATACATTTTAGTCAACACCAGAGTTTGTCTGAGTTAGGGCAAAAAATACCCTATAACAAAGAAAAGTTTGATATTTTTAAAGTGGCAGTTAAACCAAAGGTCATGGAAAAAGTCATGGAAAGTTATGGAATTTAAAGAGCTTGAAAGAGTATATATATGAACCCTGTGTTATATTCTTTAAAACATCATACAGGGTTCATACTCTTAACCCTATAAGACTCAATGGTGACCAGCATCCAATTTCTCCTAGCGATAATGGAGAGCTTTAGATTTGAGGAGGATGATGACTACGAGTATAAGATTTAACTTGAAGTTTTTTTGCATATTCTCAAAAAATATTCAACCTTGAAAGATCCATTGTTTCATTTTTCACCTGAAAAATTAGTGCAGTTATTGTTATTGGAGAATGTTTAGCCCTCTCCCGGTTGCAAAATGATTAAACTTCTAAAACTTGATGACTTGTTCCCACCAAAATGATGGTGGCTCCTGCAAGAGCACTACTTAGTAAAAATAAAATCGCGAACTCATCTCAGAATCTAAAGCTCTGTAATATACTGCCTGATTAAACGTACAGGTACATCATGAGAGTAAAATAAAATGACTGACCAAAGGTAAATAAAATTTCTTGATGTTTAAACAAATTCTCCCAAGCAGTACCATAAGAACTGTATGAAGGACAGTGTAGAGAATGAGCATGTTGATATGTGGGTCTTAAATCAAAGCTTATTATTGATCGGTACTTTGTGATTTCAGGTTGATATTTGGTATTTTCTTCCCTTTGAATCTTGTTTTGTGGGCTGAAGGTTCATCAGCTGCTGTCCCATTTACCACCCTGCGGGATCTCTTAGCCATGTGGTATGTTTTTTGTGTGCTATGATGTATTAATGGAAAATTTAACAAAGTTAACTTTCACAATCCTAGCGGTCTCTGTCAGTCTGTGGTCAAATTAAAGTCACAAGTACATTAAGTGTGGGCTCATATATATGGAACACTGCTCTTGTTATTTATATTTAAACATTTTTGTGCATAAATTATTTTGCTTGACTTAGATGAGGTTTCATTTTCAAATTAGCAGAGTATATTATGTTGACCTTCCATGCATTCTGTAGATGAAACACTACATTTGTCAAAAACAGTTAGTAAAGAGTGATTTGTTGCTCAACAGGTTTGGTATATCTGTCCCTCTTAACTTTGTGGGAGCTTATCTTGGATTTAAAAAGAAGGTACTATAAGTACATGTTATTAATTTCTGCAATTTGATTGGCTTAGAGCAGTAGTATTTCAGCTTAATTTGAAACACCTACATGTGAAAATTACAAACCTTTTGTGGGTAGTAGTATAAACAAAATAATAATAGCATGATTTGTATGTTATAAATTATATGACACAAATACCACTTGTGATATTTCAAAATTGTCTCAAATTTCACTCGCCTATCGGCTTGTGAAATTACGAATAACAATTTGGAAATATCACTCTTGGTATTTATGCCAAATATCACTACTAATCATGCAATTACCTATACTAATATTACATGTTAAAAAGAAAATGTTAACTTAACAGATCAAAGCCAGCTTTAACTCATTTCCAATACATGGGTGTGGGGAAGCTGATGGACCTGAGGACCAAGCACAGACAGTAACCATGACAACCCTGTTAAGGGCACCTACCAGGCACTGTCACTCAGAGAACCAGACACTACCAGAGGGAGGGGAGGGCTGGGAGCAAAATGGCTAAAACATTTGCACACGAACAGCAATGTGAGCAAAATGAATTGACCTTGCTAATGAAAGTCAAAATGTCACTCACTGTCAACAACAGTCCTATTCGGGACTACGTTCACCCGGACCATCATACTCAACCTACTTTTGAAATGACTCCTGGGTTCAAACCTTTCACAGTTTTAATGAAAGTGCTGTGAAATTACTGCAAATGCAAATGTCCTGCCCTTCAAATGGCCTAGGACTACCCTGCATATAATTAGAGACAGAGACCACTTGCCAGCAGTGTCTTGTCCCTAGCTAGATTAAATTTAGCGTAATTTAAAACAACAGAACAGGCTGCACTGTCAGTTTGAAATGGACATCATTTCAGGCACTATGTAATAAAGCCATTAATTTGAACTAGCTTTCTTTTCTTATTGTGTTTAGCCAATTGAACAGCCTGTGCAAACCAAGCAAATCCCTCGGCAGATTCTGGAACAGGTAATCATTGTTTTGTTTGATACATCTTTAAGAGTTCTAAATGCCGGAAAGTCCTTAATTGTTGTTGATAGTTTTGTATTGTAGATCTTGCAAACCCATAAATACTTTCTTTAAGTTTATTTCATCTTACACCAAGCTTGTTCACTCAAGATAATGGCCAAGTTCTTTCTTGCATTTTAATAGACTGAGAAGAAATCAAGAGCAGTAAATACACAAGAAAGAACGAGACAAAACTCCAGCCATCCTGAGTGAACAAGCTTGGTCAGTAAAGGATTAATTATATGGCCATAAAGAGAACATTTTCTTGCAGGGAAATGGGGGAAATCCTGAGCAGTTAAGATAGGTACATCTTGCCTGCTTGTGGAGGTGTGTGTGGCCAAGGGGTTAACACCTCGAACTCCAGATCAGAAGGTCTGGGGTTCAAGCTTCGCCCGTTGCATTGTTTTCTTAGACAAAGAACTTTACTCCACTTTGTCTCTCTTCACCCAGGTGTATAAAATGGGTACTGGCGACATACTGCTGGGCATTAACCCTTTGTCGGACTAGCATCCTGTCCAGGAGGAGGTAGCAATACTCCTAGGTCCTTCATACTAATGAAACCGGAATAAGCTCCCGCCGTTTGGCTCGAGTACGCCTTTACCTTACCATCTTGGCTTCTCAGGTAGCCAATGAGAACACAGGATTTGTGTCTTCTTGCCCACTCGCAGATTCTCCCATATTTGGGTTATTGACCAAGCATCAGGACCAATTATCTTCGTTTTACTGAAATTCCTTTTGCAGAGCATCTCCACTCATGCTGCCACTGGAATCATTATGGGTGGACTTTTACCATTTGGCTGCATTTTTATCCAATTATTCTTCATTCTCAACAGCATTTGGTAAGTAATTGAACTGAGGTAAAAACAACCATGTGGTAATCAGGGTTCTCATTAACCCTTTAAGCCCCAGTATCCACGTACAAATTCTCCAAACTGATCTCCATACATTTCCTTAAAGAATTATTTGAGAGAATTTGTTCAAAGATCAAAGTATTTTCTCTTGGGTGATCATTTTATTGATTCTCATAACTTATCTCTTTACAGTGTATGGATAATTGTAAGGAGAAATTGATCTTGGACACTATTGGGACTTAATGGGTTAAGAGCCAACAGCTGGCGAAATTCACCACCTATTTTGCATCAAGTCGCCGTCTACTTTTCTCATGAAACTACCCCCAAAGGGCCAAAATTTAATGATGTCTGTGTTATGTTCAAACACTCCAATTTTCGCTCCAGAATGCTGTAAAGAGGCCCAGACTGCAACATTTTTATCCAGGGGGCATGCTCCTAATAGTAAATAATAATGATAATAATAATAATAATAATAATAACAATCTTTATACAGGGAGCTCACTTCACAAAGAGTGATATTCAGTGAGGCCCTGTAAAACAATAGAAAAAATAAACGATCTTAGATAAATGAATGCGTAATAGTAATAATAATAATAATAATAATAATAATAACAATCTTTATACAGGGAGCTCACTTCATAAAGAGTGATATTCAGTGAGGCCCTGTAAAACAGTAGAAAAAATAAATGATCTTAGATAAATGAATGCGTAATGGTAATAATAAGTAAAAGTTAAGAACTAAAAACCTAAATTATACAAACTACAGGTTAAAAATGTTAAAATGTCAGATAGATTAAAATATTAAAAGCTATAAAATACCTAAAATATGTAGCTTTTAATGTTCTGTTTAAAAAGAAGAAGAGAGTTAATTTCTTTAAAAGATGCGTCTAAAATATTCCATTCCTTAGCGCATGCCTGGACCCCCCCCCCCCCCCCCCCTAGTAAGTCGCGCTTTCAGTGTGCCTGTGGCGTGAGTTTTTTCCTTCTCCGACTACTCCAAAGCTTTTGCCAGCTATTAAAAACCTTACTGAAAACCCTGGTGGTTGTTTCTGACTTTCCTGTCTAGTGCAAAGTCATGTTTGGTAGCCTGGGACATGTAGATTTACTTGCTGGGCAAGTGCCTTTTAAAGCTTACTGTGTCTAGGCAAGTCATCCTCTAAAGAAATCATGAACTAAGTCGAGCAAGAAGTGGCCCCAGGCAAGCAAAATATGAGAGCTACTTCCCCAAAGAGCCTTTTAGTGGTTTCATGAAGTGCTAATTTGTCATTGTTACCATGATTTTGAAAATATCAGTGTTGCGATTAAAGTTAACCAAATTCATGTATGGGTTGGGTACACACCAACTTGCTTGTTTGATAAGCGTTGCTTAAGGAGAAACAAAATGTTAGTCAGTCTTCGTGGTGTAAGGATTGATGGTGTTTTGTCTCTCTTTTTTCTTAAACAGGTCTCATCAGATTTACTACATGTTTGGGTTCTTGTTTGTTGTGTCTTTAATTTTTCTGTTGACCGTATCTGAGACTACTGTCCTGTTGTGCTATTTTCATCTTCGTGCTGGGGTATGACTCACAACATAAACTCAGTTATGAAAACAGTTCTTAGAATCCACTATTTTGGACAAAATTGTTAAGAATTGTACCCTCGGGATGCCTCTCCGGCAGATGTGGTACAGCTATGACCTCTCCCCTTGCCCCACTCTTGTAAATGTTACATTCAGTGAGAGGCAGAAATAATCCAGCCGGACTTCAACGTTGTTTTTTGGGGGAAAGGGGGAAGAAGGAAGTATTTGTAATTAGCAGTTCTTTAAAGAGCTTGATGTTGAAAATAAGCATAGTAACGTCCATTTTTCGTAACATTTTTGCCCAAGATTGCAGGATTGACTTAGCATGTTTAACCTTTTTTTTTTTACACAAATTTGGCAACATTTTCTTGAATTTGATTTATATTTATTTATCTAGTCATTTGAATTGTTTAACTGTTCTGTGGTTCTTCAGGATTATCACTGGTGGTGGCGATCGTTCCTGACTGGTGGCTCTTCTGCCTTGTATTTCTTCTTGTACTCTATCCACTTCTTCTGCACCAAGCTGGATATCACTGGGACGGCCTCTTCCTTCCTGTACTTTGGTTATACTCTTATCATGGTTCTAATCTTCTTTTTATTTACTGGTAAGAACACCGATGATATTGATCACTTGTTGACACTTTGTAAGAGGCAATCTGCATAAAAGCGTTCCACTCGATTTTCGGACTCGAAAACACGTTTGTTTTATATTTTTATCATCATCTCTTTGTTCTTTTTTCCAGTGAATCTCCCTAAAAGCGCTCCACTCGATTTTCGGATTCGAAAAAACTTTTGCCTCATATTTTTATCGTCAATATTGCTGTCCATCCTAATAACGAAATTGCAGCTAGAATGAGGAAATTGATCATTTTGCTGCCATTCCCAGCACTTCATCGATGGACAACCGTTACCGGCTAAAGTATGCAAATTTTAGACTCTGTTATTCAGGTTTTTAAACACGAAATCGGACAAGCAATCAGAAAAAAGATCTGACATTTAATCGATCAAAAAATCGGACAAGAAATCCAAAAAAAACTTGGACATGAAGTTGGTTAAAAAATTAGACAAGAAATAGGACACTGAATCGGCCATGAAATGGGACAAAATATCGGACATGAAATCGGACAAGAAACCTGACAAAAAAAAATCGTTCACGCAAAAGATTTCCACCCGAGTTTTTTGTGTAAATGGTAAATACCCTTTGTTATATTCATCCTTTTGTTCTTTTTTCCAGGCACAGTGGGATTCTTCGCATGCTTTTTCTTTGTGAGGAAAATCTACAGTATCGTCTCCATCTGATCATAGATTGTCGTTGTTTGTGATATCAGCCGTTGTTGCTCCTGGACTCTGAATTCCACATGAATAAGTGCGACACCACAAGCGATGGACAGCAACAACCCAGATGTACAACAAAAGCTATCGAGCGGTGTTCGTCTGCTCTTTTCTTCAAGACCTGTTTTGTCTTGCTTCATTTTTGAAACTGTACGCACTACTAGAGTCGTTGACTTAAGCAGTTGAGTGCAACTATATGCTTTGTATGCGCGGATAAAGTTACTTGTAAAAATGTGACCAATCAAAGATAGAAATGAGGAACAACTTCCAGTTATACTCTGGGGTGTGGTTGCCTCAAACCCAAGGAAGGGTCAGCTTACCCAAGCTGGTTGTTTTTCGTGTAAATTAATAAGTCATATGATAATGGACCATCGTAATCTGGGGTTCGAGGAGTTCGGACGCGCCAAAATTTGACTAGAATTACATCGGTTTTGGTGCGCAGCTAACCCTATTAAGTTCCCCATGGCAGTGAAGCACTAAGGAAAGAGAAGGATGATCCCCGAAGTTGAAAGGAATAGAATCAGAGTTGGAGTCGCTAAAAGCTTCCATGAAATTAACAACACAAAACAAAGGAGAACAAGAACATGTCTTCTCGCCTTGAGCAACTAAAGAATTCATTTACTTGGCGTTTGGTTATGGAAAGCTTTACCTGAAAATATTAAAACGTCTGCCAGTAGAAACGTATTTAAGAAACAAATACATGAAACACTAATTAATATTTTTAAACAAGAGGATTTGTACCTTGCACTATCTCCGATTCTTGAAATAATTAAAATTTTCCCCAGTTTTTAAGAAAGACGAGGATAAAAACAAAGCTAACTATCGTCCCATCTCAATTTTCACCACTTTGTCCAAAGTTTACGAGGGAATTATGTACGATCAACTACACCATGCCTTTGAAAGTGAAGTGTCGTTGAATATGTCAGGATTTTTAAAGCACCTTTCTTGCTGTTCTGCTCTTCTGAAAATGTCTGAAGACTGGAGGAGATCTCTAGAGAAAAGGGAAGCGGTTTTTGCAGTTGCCAAAGACCTTAGCAAAGCATTTAACTCAATCGATCACAGTTTACCGCTGGCTAAATTTGGCGCATATGGTCTCTCCTCATCGGCCTTGAGGCTGATGTCCTCTTACCTGACAGGTCGCAAACAGAGAGTTTAAGTTCATGGCATATGTTCTAGTTACAGAGACGTTAAAATTGGTGTTCCCCAGGGTTCCCTTTTGGGGCTTTTTCTATTAACGATTTGAACTTTTTCGTTCCTCATATGTCGTTAAGGCTCTACGCAGATGATACTACTAGTTATTACTCTGACACCTCCCCTACTGTGCCACGGTTTGTTGTGAACTCTGAGCTTAACTTATTGTCATCCTGGGCCGAGTTGTTCGAAAGCCGGTTAGCGCTAACCCGGGGTTAAATTTTAACCCGGGTTTCTTTATCTTCTTATCATAAGCACTCTCTCGGATAATTTTCTCTTTTCTTTTTAGAGTGTCCAATCATCAAATTATAGGCAAAGAGAATTAAACTGACTTTGCTTTTTAAGCCCTCATATCTGAGTTCAAATTTCGCACCAACCGTGGGTTATCTTAACCCAGCTTCGAACAACCCGGCCCTGGTTTGATCAGAACTGATCATCTCCTTGTTAGCAATGACGAGACTCAGGCACTGCCCTTGGGGCCATGCTCGTATAAGTACGACATTGTCCTAAACGGTCTCAAAGTAGGGTCCCAAGAATCCACGAATATTCTTGGGGTTAGTTAATATCAGGGCAACTCAAGAAGGCATATGCCAAATTTGCGGCGCAAAGTCGCAGTAGGCGTTTTGTTCCAGCTGAGGTTATGGTAAGTCTCCACAATTCCTTTTTTTTTGCCGCACTTGGAATACTGCAGTCCCCTCTTATTGGGTGTAGGCAAAGTGCTAGCGAGTCGTCTTGAGGACGCTAACTTTTACATTTTGAGATCTGTTTTAGGTTACGGTAAAACTATCTCATATCAAGAATTACTCGGGATCGTGGACATGAAAACTCTAAAAGATAGGAGGATTTGCAGTTCGCTTTTGTTAGCTACATTCGTGACTTTTTAGATTTAAAGACTCAACTTATAACTTAAAGGTAGTGGTGTTAGTCTTAGGATGCCAAGGTTTAACCTTAGTTGGATGAAAAACTCTTTCACTTACCAAGCCGCTAAAATTTGGAACTCACTTGAACCCGATGTAAGGAAAGGAAACCTATCCGGGTTTACGAAGTCGATTAAGAATAAATCATTTTAATTCCATTTTTTATCTTGTACATTAGAATCAGCTTTTATCTATTCCGTTCCTCTAAGGGTGTGAACAGGAAGAACACCCACAAAATATACGTGCAGGATATGACTATAATCCTTCGTTACAAAAATTGCAATGTTCCGTGAGCCACAAAGTTAAACATTGCATAACTGTGATTTTGTGTTAATCATTAGGTATAAAGTTAGTTACTTTGCTCTATCTTGTTGTACTCCTTTATGAAGTCTGTGTGATCAGACGAAACCGGTCGGAGAACTAAAATCAAGTTAACAAGATACTCCCGTTGCCTTATGCTGCTTACTAGTGATCATTAAAATAATAATAACAGTAATAATGAATTTTAAAACAAGCTACCTATCGGCTAGTGTGTCTTTAACAATAATCCGTGGGTCGACCTGGGGATGAGGATGATGACATTATTGGCTCTGCTGATGCATTATCTTATTTCTTTTCACAACAGTTACAACATCGCAGTTACATACGCAATTTATGCAGCTGCGAAAAGAAAGCCTGAAAAAAATTCAGGCTTGTACGGGATTCGAACCCTTGACCTCTCTTTTCAGGCTTTCTTTTCGCAACTGCATAAGTTGCGTATATAACTGCGATGATCATCCTTCATTTAATTCTCCACTTGGCAGTTCACATATATGATTTTCATATATTCATAACTTCAGTTACAACATCACTAGCTGGTTTGCCAAAGGGTTGAGAAAATACTGCAAAATGGTCGTTTATGTGGAATTCGGTGTCAGAAAGTATATTCCTTCCTTAAAAGCGCGCAGACTTTTTTTTAGGGTTCGGAGGAACACGTATTGAAGGTACGGAGATCCCAAGAGGGTTTGCGCCCTCTCATACACTTCATATAAACAGGCCCCCCCGGGGGGGTACTAAAGGAATGTTTGGGTGGGGATGTGTCGCTGGGTCCCTAGAACCCTTAGCCTATACTAGAGGTCGTTCAAGTGAATTTTGCTACCCTATACTAGACTAAACTCCCAAAATCCCCTCTATCCCAGAGTTGCTGTTTTCCAGAAACTACTGTGGTCACCAACACATTCCAGCCAAAACAAAACCGCAATTCCCGGTTTCCCTAGTCTAGACTAAAATCTTCGACCGATTGATCAGTTTTCTGGAAAATGACACCCTATTCTAGACCTAACGTCTCTGATTTATATACCGTACTTGAAAACTATACCCTTCGCAGCGGCACATACCTATATAGCCCATATATGGCATTACTCCCTCCCCCCCAACCCGGGACACAAGCTTGCTCTTCCCAAGCAAATTCAATTTTTTAAGCAAGGACCAGTTTACAAAAAAGGACCGGATCCTTAAGGATCTAATCAGCAACAAGTGAAAATATAGGACAAAAAAAGCAAGGCTGATTTTACAGTCGGGAATATATAAAGCCAGAATGTGACCGATTCTGTCAGACGGGATTGAGGTTATAAAAACGCAAACAAAACTCGTTATTTGCTTAAAAAATTGCTTTCTGTTGATCGCTTCCACCTTTTCAGCCCAGCATGCACTTAAAAAACTGTCGCGTGACACATTGCGTGAACTTTATGATACCAATCACTCATTGCATTGATGACATTAATCTTCTCACGCTTGCTGTAGGAATTTCATTTCATTTTTTCCAGACAAAGAGAACGTTGTTTAGTCAACGATTGCATTTGGTGTGTTTACCACTTTTAAAAATATGTTATCCAAATCGACCCATGGACTCGGTTGCTCGCTCAATGCTTTTAGTTTCTGTTTATCTTCTGTTACTCTTCTGTTTGGCTTGGGTGGATTTTTGCGGGTAGAAGTAAAACTGACCGATCATGATGCAAAACTGTATGCTGTGCAGCAACAGTGCGTTCAACAAACTGCAAATTATTCTCCGCATTTTCAAGGTAAGAAAGCAATATATATATATTTGCCATATTCAAATAAATAGAAAGTTGTTATGATCATTCATTTCATGATCGTTTCGTTCTGCTTTTCGTTTTCAAGTCACAAGAGGGGCTTTCATTTCCAGGGGGCAAACTTCCACGGACAGGGAATTGCCACCGGAAGGGGTTTGGATTACTGGCCTCTCATCCTCAAAAGAGAAGAGAGCCCCTAATAACATAATCGTTTGCGAAAGCGGTTTACCAATCTTATAGCTGAGAACACGTGGGCTCCAAAGGGTCAGATACAACACAGAGTTTATTTCATTTTAGCCTGTTCACAGACCCTTTATGTTCTCTTCCAAGCCCGTCGAGCCCGCGAGATAAAATGTAAACCGTGGGAATTTATTGACCGCTAGCGCAAGGGGGTGGTGGTGGGGGAGGAAGAAAATAAATGTTATTTATTTTTCTTTCTCGTGCTCCACGCTCGTTTTCGCGCGCTCGAAAAGAACGAAAAGAAAAATAAAACGTTTGTGTACAGGCTAATTTCATTATGGAGTCAACTGGCTGGGAGGTGACTAGAACTACTAAAGTTGATTTTTGTTTTTCTTTCACTGGGATTGAAACAACAACAGGCCAAAAAATGCAGAGCAAAACAGGAAGGATTCTACCTTCCTATGCAGACGTTTTTAGGGCTTTGTCTCGCGTTCCTTAAATTAACGAAGCCCAGCGAGATCGTTTGCGTGGGAAGCTGGAAAGATTCAGGTAGTGGCAGCTAAATGCGTCATTGCGGCAAAAGTTTTATTTGTCGCTTTTTCTTTATAAGCAGAGTCCGATTTTCAAACCAGTAAGATCATCAGTAGGGAACGTCGCTCTCAATTGGGATTTCCAGTTGTCAACGGCAGCAGAAGGGACCCGGACGCTGTCGCCGCTAAGAAACTGACAGAAATAAGAGAGGAAATCAAAGAAAACCTTAAGAAAATGAAAGAGGAGAATACGCGAGTCTGCAGGACTGCTCTTGGCTCGGTAAGAAAGACAACCAAACCAAACACGAGAAGGAGTGTTTTATCTGATATCCAAACACCGAAAAGTAATCTAACAAACACGACAAGGGGTGTTTTCATCTGATATCCAAACACCGGCCAAAAAGTAATATAACAAACACGAAAAGGGTTTTTTTTTTATCTGATATCCAAACTCTGAAAAGTAATACAACAAATGCGAGAAGGGGTGTTTTATCTGATATTCAAACACCGAAAAGAATGATTCAAAATTCCAAGGAGTGTTTCACCTGATAAACACCGAGAGTTAATGTAACAAACATGAGATGGAGTGTTTCGTCTGATATCCACACACCAAGAATGTTACATTAAACACGAGAATGAGAGTTTCATCCAATATCCAGACACAGGAGAATAAGTATAAGGCTTTAGTATAATTACATCGATGACCATCGAAAATAGAGCGCTGTGATTGGCTAGGAGCTTCGCACTATCCCGCTATAATCACCGCGCGGTGATTATAGCATTGAAGGCTAGCAGTTTTCAAAATGGCAGCCAGATTTTTTTATGTTTCGGGGTCGGAAATTGATCAATAATTTTATTTTCTCGAATAATCATCAATGTAATTATACTAAAACAATTAGTCGCCTCAGACGACGTGAATATTGGCGAATAGTCACCTCGACGTGACTATTCGCCGATATTCACGTCGCCTTCGGCGACTAATTGTTAAATGTTCATCCGCCACTATACCGGACAGCTTTCCGTGGGGCCACAAAAAGCTGTCCGGTATATAGTGAGAACACCGGATATCCGATGCGTGACTCTTCACTTTTTTTCTCCCATGTTTCGGTGGCATTTGGAAATTTCTTCACTGAGAATCAAAAGTTAGTTTCACTCTCCCCAACTGTAACCATAATAAGCATGATTTAGGCACATCCTCCAACAATATTTTCTGCAGGGTCAGCTACTAACAGGGATAATATTAATTTTCAGAAATGCCTTCGAGGACCTCCTGGCGAACCGGGCGCAAAGGGAGAAAAAGGAGATAGAGGACTCAAGGGGGATGCCGGGGTCACCGGGGCCCGGGGAGCTCCGGGTGAAAAAGGACAAAAGGGTGAAAAGGGAACTCGGGGGATTCAAAGTTCCCAATCCCCTCGGGTCGTGGTGTATCCGCCAATATTGACTGTGAAGGAGAATCAGACTGCAAGGTTCCATTGTGTGGCCTCTGGTAGGTACAAGATGAATAATGCGCTAAATGAGAGTACAGAATGCCAAAAACTGATGCTTTCCTCTATTACCCTGATGCTGTTTGTTTGTTTTTGTTTTTAATTTTAATGTACTTTTTGTCTTCTTCATCATCGCCAAAGGTGATCCTAAACCCATCATAGCGTGGCGTAAAGATGGCAAAGTACTGAGGAATGGCCAAAAGTACTCCGTAAGGCGGAACGGCGCACTGATTATCACGCATACTCAGTACAATGACAGTGGACGTTATGAGTGCGTGGCGCGGACCAACTGGGAACGAGCGGATGGTTTCACGAATCTTATGGTCAAAGGTAGGCACGAGGAACGGAAAAAATGAAATGAAACGCTACTAATTGACAATATACCCAAGCTACCATCGTTATTAGCATGGTTTCAAATTTCAATTACAATTTAAGCATGAAGTGGTCGATTTTGTCACCTGATTAAGCAAAACGTCAAAGAATTGACTGACCAGAAAACTGGAGGAGGATTGGGAGAGGACAGAATGTTTGAAATTGAAATAAATCAAACAAACGATTTATTTAGTTTCACTATATCTTGCCTTGTCCTTTTCCATTTGTTCTTGTTATTCGATATTTAAATCTTAAGAATAATATCTTATAATTATGTTATTTTGGTCTGGTTATAACAGTCTAAATTTATCACTTATCCCATATTATCTTGATCACAGTTTCTCCTCGCATCAAACCACCCTCTCAACCAGTAGTATACGTCACGAAAGGAAAGGACGCATTCTTCCCAAAGTGCATTGCTTTTGGGCATCCCTTGCCAATCGTCACGTGGTCTCGAGTCTTCTCCAGTTTCCCGGAAAGACGCAGCTTCGCTAGTAATGGCAGTCTCACCATCGTCAACACTACCACTGGGGATTCTGGGATGTACGTATGTGAAGCTGTGAATACCATTGGCAGAGCCCGGGTCATGACGCAGTTGGTTGTTCTCACGGTACCAAGCTTCATAGTGAAACCGCCAGAAATTCTCACCGTCAACACAGGTGAAAATTTTCGCTTAAGTGAAAGTGCGTCTATGCTGGACGTATTAGGCCCCGTTTACGTGGAGAAAAGGTGTCCAAGATAGAAGGGTTACTCGGCTACACTAGCTACCCTGGGCGAGCCAACTTATATACATTTCCCTACAAAGCGTGTTTAACCGTTAACATGAGAAAGAAAACGTTGGCTCTGCTATAAGGGTGACCCGCTTAGACGGGTCACTCTTTTACGATGACAGAGTCACCCTCCTAGCTTGGCCAACGTTTCTTCAAATAAACACTTTGGCTGGTCATAATCGGAGCATGAACCTGCGCTGTTGTCTGAGGCAAAGGGGTCGACATTTCGTTTCCCTTATAAACAATATCTAAAGCTGACTCGGCTGGGAGGGTGACCCTCTTTCCCGTGGGAAAAGTCCCCAAAAGAATCGAACCTGCGCAGTGTGAGAGTAGTGCCCTTGTTCCACCCTCACGTAAGGGACGTGCATGTTTCCACAAACAAACAAAATTTACGCAATCCCTTTCCATTTTCAGTATGTCTTCTAAGTTTGTGTACAGTAAAAGTGATGTATACGCAAAGATATTTCAAGTTCGTGAATTGTCTCCTTAATAACGCAATAGCGTTAGAAATTCTTTATCTTGTCTGACAGGTGATATACTGAAGGTTAATTGCAGCGCGCAGGGTGACCAAACCTTACGTATCACTTGGAGTCGTGAGTATGCTGAGCTTCCTGCGCGTAGGGCGACTGTGGGCGGAGATGGGAGCCTGACCGTCACTCAGCTGGTTCCTGAGGATGCTGGGAAATATTTTTGTACTGCAAGTAGCGTTGGTGGTGCCATCAAGACAACCGCTGACATGAACCTCATTATCTTAAAGAGTGAGTCACAATTTTTTTTGATAGTGACTAGACAGCTTATGGACGTTTTGCGCAAGTATACTCAGAAATTTTCCAGATTTTTTTCGAACCTTGCAAGTCTGCGGTATCCTACTTGCCAATGATTTTTTTTCTTGCGTCATGAGCTCCTACGTGCCGCGATTGAGTGCGAGTTACCTGCTTTGGGTTCCACAGGCGAAGGCCGAAGCTACGGCCAGTGCGGAGCGAAACCGGGTCACTATAAAAAACTTGACCGAAACCAGCAATCCGCGTACTACCCTGGCGCATAGGGTAGTCGCGCTTATCCTGGACATACAGTGAAGATGAAAACCCTAACGTGGGGATGAAGCGTGGCAGAGTGAAAGCGTTTCCAGAAAATGATTACTGTTCAGATTCTTTCTTCTCTAACAAAAAGGAGTTCTGGGCTATCAGTCGCTTCCCATATTACTCAACAGGAGCCAGTCACATAGAATGTGACTTTAGACATTAAAATAGAACTAACGTTTGCTGTCGGTCAATTTCAAGTAAAACGTCACCTACATGTATACGAGTAACTAGGTAAGTTTTTTTTTTCAACAGTGTTACTCAAGTTTTATACCTCGGGTGTGAACACAACAGGCTTCTTTTTCCGTGTCAAAGTTGCATCAAACCTACAAGCCGATCAATATCCTCAAAACGTGTCCCCGGAAAACGTCGTTTCTTTGAGGAACGACCGTTAGTAGTTTGTGAGTGTTGGTCGCTTAAGAGTTGATTTTGTCTATAATAATGACTTTAAATCTGCGGTGGTTACATGTACACATAGGTGTTAAAACATTTTATACAGTTTTTTTTTCTATATTTAGAGGGCTTAAAGCGAGGTATTTGCCCCATTCCACTCCCGGTTGATTCATGTGAGGGGGAGACTGATGACGAATGCACGCTTGACTCTGATTGTTTTGGTGACAAGAAGTGTTGTTCGGATTCGTGTCAAAAGCTCTGTGTTCAACCGCCACAAAGTAAGTGCAGGAGCCCGGTTATGGGTTCCTGGTAAGTGTGATTTATTTTAAGATATGCCCTTGTTTTTCTTGCTGCAATATTGCTCAAGGAGTATATTTTACTTTTTCATTAATTCTATCTCTAGAGAAACATGTAACTATCGTCTTTCACCAGCCTGTGTACAGAGATCCCCCCCCCCCCCCACTTCCCTCAAAAAAAATCCGAGAAGAGGCCCCTTCTCCGATATTTCCTGAGGGAGGTGGTGGGGGGGGGGGGGGGTTCTGTTCACAGGCTATCTTTCACTGGCAGGTTGTTGGGGTGGGTAAGTAGGCAGGCCGGTACTAGTGCTCAGGCTACCCCGCCTAAGTAGGTCTGGTGGTTTTTGTGAATGAAAATTTTTTTGATCTTATAACTTAATAACTTAAATAGACTTGCAGTAAAATGGCTTATGACTAGTGTACAGCCTTTACGCAAAGAAACCCACAAAGTTTTCTGTTTTGTCAAAATGAGCCTTCAGAACTCAAATATGGTCATTGTGAATAGCCCAGAAACCGTAGAAGCTCTGATTGGCTGAAGAGTTTCAGCGGATCCTATCTCGCGTTAACGGACGCGTTAACGTAAAATCGAGCGATGAGCCAATCTCTTTCCCAGGGTCCTCTCCAACTCATCGCTTGGAGCAAGAGGTTCAGTTTCTAACGCTTATCTTATTTCTTCTTTAAGCCAAGGATTGCGTCGATATCCTTTACGCTGGCTTCCAAACCAGTGGTGTGTATTCGATAAACCCTGATCGAAGAACAGAATTCCGGGTATACTGTGATTTGGAAACAGATAATGGTGGTTGGATCGTGTTTCAAAGACGTCAAGATGCGTCCGTCAGTTTCCATCGCACGTGGGATGATTATAAACGCGGTTTTGGCGACCTCAAGGGGAATTTCTGGCTCGGAAATGATAAAATTCATCGCATCACAGCGGCCAACAGGATGATTTTGCACATTGATCTCCAAGACTGGAATGGGGTTAAAGTTTTCGCCCGCTATGAAAATTTCAAAATTGGCGACGAAAAGTCGAGGTACACGTTGACGGCCAGCGGCTATAACGGTACAACTGGCGACTCTCTGAGTTACCATAGCAACATGCTGTTTAGTACAACGGATATAGACAATGATAAATGGGAGTCTGGTAGCTGCTCAAACGACCTGACCGGGGGATGGTGGTTCAATGATTGCCACATGTCGAATTTGAATGGACAGTATTTGGGTAACACGAAGGCGTATAATGGTATAGGATGGGCTCGCTTTAAACACAATCTGTCTTTGAAGTTTGTGGAAATGAAAATGAGACCATATTCGTTTGAAAAGGAAAGAGAAGACGAATAAGAAAAGTAAGCCCGCTGATTGCCGGCTGTAGAGTGATGATAGTGACTGAAAAATGACACATGTAGAATTCCAAACATGGTAATATGCACAGGAAACCTATTTTTAAATTCGTAAAGCAAGCGTTAGCAAATACGTACAGGGTACCCACAGTTAAGTAAAAAGATCCCTGTGCTTTTGTTCGCCCTAGTATCTTTTCTTATTGTTACAAGGTTTTTGTTCCTGGTCACTGGAATAATAAACATCAATGGTAACAAGAGAATTAGCCGCAATAGTGAATTTCACGATTATGATCCATATTTTCCTACCCAGCGATAAAAATGGGCCGCAACTCGCAAGAGTAACCGCAAAAACTTAATGTGACTGTGAAAATTAACAAAACAGGAGTTTAATACTGTATTTCGAAGTCCTTAAAAACAAAGAAAACTTGTGCACCCGAAAGGGAAGAATTATGTGGGTGAGATCACACTAAATGTAATACAGTGGAACCTCGGTATAACGAACCTCTATATAACGAAGTCCTCGATATAACGAATGATTTTCTTCACCCCAGTAACAGTAAAATATATGAAAAAGAACCTCGAAATGACGAAACCTCGTAAAAGCGAACAAATTGTGCCAGTCCCTTTGCCCTTCGTTGAATGGGGGCTCCACTGTATACATGTTTCATTCCGACTATCATGCGTCAGGCCTTATATGTAGTAAAGACCACTGACACAGTGTCTCGCTTCACTCTGTGACATACCAGCTTGGGTAAAATTGTATGTTAGCGTTGTGTCGTTAACGTCCTCGGTGATAGAGCGATTTTCTCATGACCTTGAAATGAAAACGCGCGAACGAAACAGAAACAACAAACGAACGGAAATAGAGCGAAATGACTGGTTTATCGAACGGGTAGCGTGTGGCTTCTTGTAGGTTAAGCGAACGCTCGGGTGAAAAAACTTCATGCTCAAGAACTTTTTAGAAATCACTCTTTACTTCCCTTTGACGTCATACTGCAATACGATTGGCTTATCGAACAATGGCTTCTCCATATTAGGGTTTTCTTTGGCGGAAAACGAATGGTCCATGTTTTGATCTTTTCATCCATTGGCTGATAAAACAAATAACGAACGCGTACAAGGTCATACGGAAATCGCTCTACCAAAAGCTGGATTTCACTCCCCAAAATAAGAAGACACCTTATTCACATAACTGCGCCTCCAATTCGGAGATTTAAATCTTTTTTCGCTTGGAAGCAGGTGAATTAACTCGATCTTAATTGGCGTCTTCTTTAGAGAGGTATAGAGTTTCTTAGGTCCAGTATGGTTCCCGGGGAGAGGGTACTTAACAAAGTTTTATACGGGGAGGTTCCGCCCCGAGGTCTATGCCCTAGACTACGAGTAGTCCCCCATTTTCCCTCAGGGATAGTAGAGCGAGCGAAACGCGAACGCGCGTGAAAATCACCCCACGCGAGAAAAGGCGACACGCGGCGCGTGTCGCCTTTTCTCTTGTGGGTGATTTTCAGGTGCGCTCGCGTTTCGCTAGCTCTACTATCCCTGAGCAAAAATGAGGGACTACTCGTAGTCTATCTATGCCCTTGCCCTTTTATACACCTTTTTTTGACAGAAAAGACACCCCTTTCGTACACCTTCTATGGACAAATGGTACCCTTTATCATAAATGTACTATCTTTAAAATATGAATAAATCAATGAACCAGAACGTTTTCTTGAATTTTTCACAAAAATGTATCTGTTAGTCCTTCTGGGCTTTTTTACCGACCGAAATGACAGATTTTCCTACCCAGGGCTGACTAGTTATAGTTAAACCATCCTTAGCCAGCTAAGGATAACTGCTAACAAAAAATAAACACCATCCAATAAAATTGTAAAGCATCTGTTTCCAGTTTTGAATGACATTGAACGCATATTTTAGATCTTAGAAACGTTCGAACCCTGCGATGTCGTCGAACGCCTGGGACATTTCGAACGGCATTGTTCCTAGTTGCGGACAGTCTTGCGTGTATTCTGACGAAACTGAGGAGGCGTCCGCGGTGGAAAATACGTTTTGAAACCCCCTGAAATGCCATTTCCGAGACTCTAAATTTCAAAGAGTCCCTAGATGCCTCGGTCCTCAAGAACTTGTGCCTTTGGTGCGAGTCCCAAAGTCGCCTACTATTCATTATCAGCCTACTACTTAAACATTTTTTGACAGCCCTGCCTACCCTTTCATAACCCAAAAAATTGAATCATGAGGGGGGACATGGTTAATAGGGCTTCGAAAACATCTTTTGTATGATGCATGTAGCGACAGTTTTTGCGATCTCTCCTCTTTAATTCACGTTTATGAAAAATATAATTGTTAGATGACTGTTGATCTGTTTCATCGTTACCTGGTAACCGAACACGAACCTCATTTCCCGCGGCTGGAGATTTCAACCCCACCATCTTGGACCTTGTGACGTGGCCAGCATATGCGCAGATCCGCATAAAATTTGTCACTGCGCATAGATGCCGCTTTACCTCGCAGAAGCGAAATTTGAAGTTTGGTGTAGATTATCGTGAAGTTTATAGTTGAATTTTTGTTGGGTTTTTCATTACTGGGTAAAGAAAAGCACTTTCTTGAAGCACATGGATCGCTGCAGCTCATCAGGAACCTTTCTCTTGGTTTTTAGTGCGTGGATTTCGTGTTGTGCCGCGTTTTATTTACCCGGTCTGGCTCCTGTTTCATATTGTGAAAAGGGGAAGCAAACAAATAAAGCTTGTATGGTAAGCGTTGTTTTAGTCAGTATCAGCAGTTTGATTATTGCTCATTTGAGACTCGTTCATCTACTGTTTGGTTTGATCTTCAGGGCACTGTAAGTGGCAAAAAAACGAACTTACTGATATAATTTGTTATTAAACGTTGCAAATGTTGCAATACGTAAGCTTATTCTGTTCACTGCAAACGACGTCGTCAATCTCTTTAGAATTTATATGTTAGTTATCCAGTCTGCTTAACTCACAGCTTATCATGTCAACGCAGCTTACCTATATTATTTACTAATATTTCAAGTAGAATTCCAGCTTATTATTTTATATGCATGATTGCCTATAATAATTATTAAGCTTTCTTCGAGTGTGACAACCTCCATTTTTCTACTCTACGTGTAAGCAGCTTATTAAATTTATTTAATTTTCAGAGGGAAATTCTTTCATTTGTGTCGTAGAAAGAGCAAAACTGTTGTTTTTGAACTGGAGTTTCATGATTAAAGAAACCAAATTTATTTGAATTTTCCTTTTTAATTAGTCAACCTATGTACATTTATAAATATTCCAAGATTAGTAATATATATGGATAAACTACACGTGTAATGTGTAAAATTTAAATTCATAAGTGTATTTCTAAGCAGTGAATTTTTTTGTATTAAACTTCTCTAGTATCCTTGACTACCAGTACAGCACAGCAAAAATTATCACACAGGGTAAAATCGAGCGGAAGAAAATCAAATGAAAAAGTCAGTCAATCAACTCCTGTGGTTGATTGTACCTGATCGTTTTGTTATTATAGTTTTTTTTTATTGTTTGCATTTTGATAGACTGCGTAAAACATTTTTTAAAATGTGCTTTGAAGTTTCCAGAAGGAGCATAAGAATGAATTCATACCTGTACATGTATAACCTACATGTGGTACTCTGAACATGATCCCAGACTACTTTCATAGGGAAATGGATAAAAAAGAGAGCCAAAAGAAATCCCTGATTGTGTGATTCCTGACTTACTTGTTGTATTTACCCTGAGAACTTGAAATCTTAGTGACAGCCCTAGTGTTTTGTGCTACAGATTCTTCAGAAACCAAACATAAAAACATAAATAGAGATGAACTTAGTGTGGACCAAAATTGCTTATTCGAGGTGGTCGCTTTTTCAGCAAGTGTAGTATGTTATTTTGTAACAAAACAATAAATGTAACAAAGCAAGGTTTCTGTAAAATACTCTGAAGAAAACTCCGTCTTCGGGGAAGTCTCTTGTTAGTACTTATACCTTTTTTGGGTAGGAGGGGGAAGGGGAAGGGGAGTGGGGTAAGTATGGACACTTATTTGAGTTTGAGGGGGAGGGGGTGGGGTAGGGTGGGCGCTTATTAATTTTTTCTGCCTTTTGGATGGGTGATTACTGGAGGTGGGCACTAATTTGAGGTTGGGTGCTTATTCAAGTAGATACAGTAGTAGTACTGTCCAGAACCAAATATACCCCCTCACATGTTTAGATTTATTCGGACAAGTTATTTCAACAACTCTCTTCAAAGGTCACATTGTTTTTTTTACAGAATAAAGTTGAGTTATTTGTCAACCGATTGGATTCTGTGGAGGCTGTAATTCCTTATGAATATTCAAGGTATTGGTTTACATGGATGTCATTATTTGTTGTGTATCAGTCATGTATTAATGAAGACGAGAACCCAAGCTGCAATAAGCATCTTCCTTATGCATCCATTCCCTCAGGCAAAATAGCACAATGAATCCATTTTAAGTGTCCAAATCCAATATTAGAGGGTGGTCTTTACAGTGAGGACCTTTTAACTTGAGGCTGATTTTGACCCTAAAATTTCACACTGCAGAAAAATTGTATCCAGGTTCTTCTGCTTACTGTTTACATATTATTTTAACCTCAAGGTAAGGCTAGTTGACTTATTGGTCTTAAATTGTACATGTATTAAAGAATTTTTGTGAAATGTTGGAATGGTTAAGACTTAGTTAAGGCTTTGTGGCAAACATTTGCATGAATCAGTTTATCCAATTTCAAATAATATGATCAAAATGGAATCTTATTGAAGGCATTCTCTTTTATAATGAAAGATTTAAATAATTGAATAAATGATGAAAAATAATAATTGATTACAGAAATAGTTAACCCTTTAAGTCCCAATAGTGTCCAAGATCAATTTTCTCCTTACAATTATCCATACACTGTAAAGAGATAAGTTATGAGAATCAATAAAATGATCACCCAAGAGAAAATACTTTGATCTTTGAACAAATTCTCTCAACTAATTCTTTAAGGAAATGTATGGGGATCAGTTTGGAGAATTCGTATGTGGATACTGGGGCTTGAGGGGTTAAATGAAGTTGGTGTTGTTTGTTGTTAGATGTTTTGTTGTTGTTGAAAAATACATGTACATGAATATCGCTACACCCCTAGTCATACGTGTATTTGTCCATTGATTTAATCCTTTCAGACCTATCACAGGCTTGTACAACCTTGGGATTTTTTTTGCATTTGTACAGTGTACAGTGTAACTTCCATGGTAGAATTCAAGACTTAAGAACAATCATACACTTTCAGACTGATTCGGTTATTTGTGTTGTTTTTCAGATTTGATTTCTGTGTTCCCACCTCAGATAAAAAGACTCCCACAGAAAATCTTGGCCAGGTGAATTAAAAAAAATACTGACTTTAAATCTTTATGATTTTGATCAAGTTGATCTCAGTCAACCAAAAGGGACTATTGGCACTCTATCCAGAATACACGAGTTTTTCCTCCAATGTTAACACTTGACATAAATTCTCAGGGTTTTCATTAAGAATTCTAGTAGCAGGAGTAAGGTGGAACGTTACAGGAGAATACTTTGAAAAAGGCTCCACATCTAAAAAAATAAATACTCATAGGCTAGCAAACATTGTCTGGAGATTTCTGTGTAGTAAACGGAGAATTCTCCAATCTTTGATGCCCAATAAACACCCTGCATTCTCCCTGGTCTGTCTGCACCAGTGCCACCATGTCATGGATGCCAAAGAAGAATTTGGAGTACAAAAAACAAATGTTCACCTTCACAGATACATGTAGCTTCATTGCAGTGGCCAGCAAACTTCAGGCTGTTTGTCTTCAACCATGTGCAAGCCTACATGTAGGCATTGCGTATTGTTTAAAATACTGGCTAATCCATCTTGCATTCAATGCGTGATTCAGGTAGAGGTAATTGTGATCCTGTCTTGTGTAATTCATGTCACATTTAAATTGATGCTCAATAGTAATTTTTTTAGGGTGAACGGTTGGCAAAACCCAGTGTATTTTTGAGTTTATGCAAAACCTTAATTTTTCACAATTTCTGTGTAGTTGCGGTAAATCATCCGCTTAGTAGGTTATTGATTGTTACTGTTACAGTATAAAAGGTAAAGGCGCACACTAGCCAAAGGCCAAAATGGCCTGGGCTTATCCCGGTTTTCTTAGCATGAAGCATGCCTAGGATTATTGCTACTCCCCCTGGATTGGATGCTAGTTCATCACTGGGTTACCCCCCTCCCCCCCTCCCCACCAGTATGTCATTGGTACCCATTTGTACACTTGTGTTAAGAGAGGTAAAGTGGAGTAAAGTTCCTTGTCTAAGAAAACAAGGTAACAGGCAAGGCTTGAACCCTGGACCTCCAGATCTGAACTTTGAGACCGCTTGGCCATACACGCATCCACACTGTTTCAGTTGACTGTTTATAAAAATCTTGAATCAAATAATGCAAATTTATAGTGTACCAATACATTGATGAAATTGTAATCAACTGTACAAACAACTCTATCATTTATCATTGACGTTTTATTTGCTTCACTTTTTAGGTTGTATTTGGAGAAAGAATAAGGCCTTCTATGTACAATGTAAGAATTTATCAACCATTCATTCTATGTTTGACGGAACATCTGTCATACATTTTGTGTGTCACATAATTGAAATCACTGTCAATTAATGTAAGATTTATGACAAACAGTGTAAATATTGAACTACTGTTAAGGGTCTGGATTCACTGGTTGCTTAAATACTCATGTAATATTTATGTTGTTTGCAGCTGTATTGAAAAAAAGTTAAGATGTTCTGAAAACACAAAAGCAACACTTTTGTTGTTAGTAGGGTTATTTTTGTTTCCCACATTGGAGGTTGAAGTCATAATCTCCAACATGGCCGCTGTACTATACAAAATCCAAATTGCCATAAGGTCACTCGTGTTCACTTGATTGTATTAGTTTCACAGTTTTTGGCAACTACACTTTAGTAGTTCTTTATTCCAGTATTTCAGTCAGGGACTGGGATGAGTTGCATGAAGCAACTTAGGATTGCAGGAATAATTTTATAAAAGCGGATCCTGGGCCATTTTTATTACCTTTTCTTTCTAGGGATTGATAATATTCCCTTGAATTTCCCATTGCTATTGTTGTAAGGAAAGCTTACATGTAATGTAATATAATTATTGTTCTTTATCCCTTTAAATTTTTTTATGAAACAGATAACTTTCAAGGAAGATGCCAAGTGTAAGACTCTGTGTAAGAAAACTTATAAAAATGGTGACAAGGAACAGATGCAGAAGCTGGATTTTTTGAAAAATGGAATTGCTCTCAATTATCAGAATCACTGGTATGGCCTTCATGTCATGATTCATAATCTTCCCTTTGCTTTGCTTGTTAGTCTGTGGTTGTCCTCACTAATGAAAAATGATAGCTGTATATAATACTCTAAAATGTTTCTTAACCCTTTAAACCCTAAGAGTGATCAGCATCAAATTTCTCCTTGTAATATCAATGCTTTGTACAACAGAGTGGTCATGAGAATTAAGCACATGATCGCTCAAGATGTATTTGCTTGATATTTTATCAACATCTCCCCACTGCCTCTGTAGTTAATCAATAGAGGTGATGAAGGAGAATTTAATCTTGATCTTAGGGTTTAAAGGGTTAAAGTCATACCTGTACACCTAAGAAGAGGGATAGGAACTTAGAGCTCTGGCTCCATTTGTTCAAAATGTCGATTGCGCCATTCACTGGATAAATCACTATCCAGAGGATAATGCAATTGGTTTTCGTACTACTCATCTGCTGGATAGTGATTTATCCGGTGCACAGCACTATCCACCTTTTAAACAACAAGGGCCAGAACTTTTAAAGAGGGTTGTGACTAAGATTTCAAGTTGCTGGGTAAATGCAACAAGTAGGCGGGGAATCAAACAGCTACATTTGTAGGGATTTCTTGTCATTCTATTAGATAGTGGTCAGCAGCTTTGCAAATTGCTTGGAATAAAAGAAAGTTTTAACATGTGAAAAGAATTCAATTCCCACAGGATATGTTTGTACACAAACATGGCGACTGATTGATTGTTTTGTACACAAATATGGCTGCCATGACATCATGTGAAAACAATCTATAGCCGGGGGTCACATTTTTGTAGTATTCGGGGCAAAATCCCTGGCCTTGGCCCTTAATTACAACCCTGCAGGAAGGTTTTTTGTGGGTTAGTATTAAGAAGGAAGTTTGTCAGAAGTGCCTTTTTATGGAGTTTAAAAAGCTTGTTTCTCTTATCCATTGATAGGATAATTGATAACATGCCAGTTACATGGTGTTATGATGTCGCAGATGAAACAGCCCAGTACTGTTCAACAGGATTTCCAATTGGCTGTCATGTCTCTGAAGATGGACAGGCACGAGATGCCTGTGTAACAAGTGTAAGATTTATTTGATTTTTGGTTAAGTTTTTAGAAGACTAAGTTCAAATGTTGTTGTCTATTTGTAATTAAATCTGTTAATTTTATTATTGCAGTGTATAAACACTGCATAAAAACTAGGGGAGCTTTCATGCCAGAACATGATGTTATCACATCAGATGATGGTGTGTTGTATGTGAAGAGATTGCCATTGCTATATTGTTATGCAATATAAATGGCATCATTGACAGCAAGAGAAAAAGTATTAACGTGAAATGGTTTGTTACAGAAAATGTATTTGATTCAGCTGTAAATAGAACATTACCTAGCTGTTGGAGGTATGAAAATTCTCTTTGAGTGACTGTGTTGGTGAATATTGCACTCGTTTGCTGCAGTTGCTCATGAGATACAGTACATTTCAACATGCCCAGAGATCCTTTGTATTTCCTGGTTGTAAGTTATCACCTTAACCCTTCTTCAGACAACGTAGCCCTGGCCCCAGTTGTTCAAACGTAGATAATGTCATACACTGGATAAATCACTGTCCATCAGACAAAAGTAGACAACACAATTGTTGGTTTCCCAACCATTTATCTGCTGGGTAGTGTTTAATCAAGTGGATACTGCTATCCAACATAAGAACCACTAGGCTCTGGTCAATAGGACGATCACATGACTTTTGGAGGGTGCAGGGCTCGAAATTAAAAAAAATATGAAGTCGCATTTTGCGACCAGTTAAGAAAATTTAGTAGCAAATTCTCAAAATTTAGTCGCAAAGCATAAGTTAATTATTAATAAGTACTTTGACTAATAAATTAAGAACCCTTTGATTTCAGTAGCTTTTATCTATTTCCATTGATGTCTAAAAACACAGTTTCTGAATTACTTTGACGGCAGAATCAAGATGGTAAATTAGAACGTTTGATCGATTTCGAAAACGTACACTGAGTCCACGCAAATAATCCTGTTAAATGATAATTTGCACTCAAGTTAAAATTCAATAAACGAAACAATCATTAATCTTATTGTCTTCTAATGATGTGAAATCTCTAATGTTTCCCGTCGCTAAATACACCAAGCTCTTAATTATTAAACATGCTTACAGAAATAGCGCAAAGCTTATGTACACATTAAAATTTTCAATACATTTACCTTTCTGTTCCACTTGTACCTCAAATCGGCAAAGTCTATGTTTGGCCGAGAGTTATATCTTTAAAGAAGTCTAAATCAAGCCAAAACAGAAAGATATCGGAATCCTCGTGAAGTCTTTGGAACGAACACACATGCCACCGAAAAGCCACCATGTTTTAATTTGTTTTCAGCAATTCACAGCAATCAAATGAGGTGTACATGCACAGTTCCCGCCAAACTGCCAAACATCTTAAATTTGTGACACCCTTTATAACAATTATTGTTATCTATATAGTTTCCAGGCTCGCAGTTTCTGTTGCACAGTACTATTGTTATAATTTTTAACTAAAAAAAGTCTTTCACATTTTCGCGTCAAAAAATGACATTCAGTTTTTGTGTTGTAGAAGTCAGTTCCCATACGTGAAGTACCTACCTGTTTATAACAGAACCGCTGTAATCGCGTCTCATTGAGCTAATCGTGTAACATTGTATATACGACATGTTGTTTGGAACTTGAGCAGGATTTTGCCTTTACATTTTAAAATCTCTGCAACAAGAAGGACAGAAAATTTTTTAAATTGTGTTTCTTCATTAATTTATAATGGTAATTGAACTGAGTGGAGTGCAATTTGGTGTGAAATCATACGCGTGATTTCAAAATCGGACGAGCGCACAACGCGAGTTCGATTTGAAATCACAAGTATGATTTCAGACCAAAATTGCACGACACGAAGTTCAATTACCACTTTATTACATCCATTTTGAAATCGCAGGATTTAGTCAGTACTAATATTTATTGATAGAGTAGCTGGTTTGCTAAAAAGCCGAAACAAAAAGGCTTTTACATCTCATTTTGTATTCGAAACAGAAATGATGCGATATAGAACAAAAATGGTGCGATTCAAAACAGAAATGATGTGATTTAGAACATGAATGACGCGATTTGGAACAAATGCGATTTAGAGCAAAAAATGGTGCGATTTGGGAATAAATCACACTGCTGAGATCCAATCAGATTGCACGGATCGCCAGTGATTTCAAAGTGGATGTAATAAAGGTGAAAACTGGTCGCAAAGTTGCGACTGCTGAAGAATTTTCAGTCGCAAAGGGAGAGAACTTATTCACAAATGCGACCAATACAGTCGCAATGTCGAGCCCTGGGGCATATAGTTTATTTGTGACCCAAGTAGCATAATTTGCTCCCAAGCGAAGTATCATGTGATTATCATTATTATCAAGACACAATGCCAA
Source organism: Porites divaricata (assembly GCA_038088405.1). Classification (NCBI taxonomy): domain Eukaryota; kingdom Metazoa; phylum Cnidaria; class Anthozoa; order Scleractinia; family Poritidae; genus Porites; species Porites divaricata. The sequence continues at coordinate 1,964,350 of JBBMOI010000017.1, forward strand.
ATCGTACAAATTTATTTCATAAGGAAATATTAGCCAAATGAAATCGTGTTGCAGGCTGGAAATTGCATTTACATGTACATCCCGCACTTTGCCGTTTGGCCCACAAAAAGGAGTGTTTTAGAGAGGGCAATTTGTCATTTGGCTGCATGTAGTGATAATGATAGCATGCAAGATGAGTTTGACATGCTACTTGTAATCGCAATTGCTGATTTAGACACCAATCTTCTGCTGGATGTGCATTTACTTTGTTAAAACGTGAAGGCACTCACAAACCACTTGCTTGCAATATAAAAATAAAGAAGTCCAATACTTAACAGTGCAGCTCTGAAAAAGTGGTGAAAACATCCATAAAAATCTCTCTCTATGTTGATCCTTCTTCCCCCTCCAAAGGGCCATGAATATTTTTTTTAACTCTTGAAGTGCTTAGTGTTTCACTGACATGATACTGATTTACTTTATTTCAGAACAAGTTTAATGAGCGTGGCATGCACTATGTGTTTAACCATGTTGATATTCAAATCAAGTACCAAGATGGTGTTGGGCAAGACTGGGAAGGTGCACGTCTTATGTCCGCTCAGGTTTCACCCAAAAGGTAATTAATTTTTATGTGGTGTTGAAAATAAAGTGCCAATTAATAGACCCTTTCACAGTTATGTTCAAGTTTTGGTGAAGACCAGTAAGATAATATCCTTCAATACTGTTGAAAAGAATGCTCTTAAAATGGTTAAACATACAAAGTTTTAAGGTGATACACAAAGCGAACAAAGATATTGCTATATCATTTTACAGAGATTACACCAACTTGCTAACATCTGTATTTGCTTCGTTTGCAGTTTGAAACATGAGAAAGAAGGTGAATGTGGTGATCTTCCAGCTATGGGAATACCTACAGAGCTCAAAGATGAACTGTCCATCATTTATTCATACTCTGTCTCCTTTATGGTAAGTTCACAAACACTTTTACTCTTTTTACTCTCCTTGTCTCTTGAGGGGCAAAACTAAATACAGGCAGAAGAGACTGTTCTTGTGGAGATTATGGGTAACATTGGATGGGGTTTGTACTATATTAATTTTATGGGTTGTGGAAAACCTGGAAAGTCTTGAAATTTAAGAATTTCACTTTCCAGGCCTGGAATTGAAAGTTGTGGAATAAATTTTAGTTGTCAGTCATGGAAATTCTTGGGAAATTAAAGCTGTGTTTGGTAGATTAGTCACTGCCTCTAGCAAGGCAACGAAAAATAAGACAAGACAAGTACATGTAATGATATTATACAACACCAACGCCACGTATTTCTATGGAGTCCTGAATTTTTGTCTGTTGAACTGAGTTATGTCAAAGAATACCCTAAAACAAGGATAGTTTTGAAACTGTGTGTTTTCAAAGTGAGAGCTAAACCTAACAACATGGAAAACTGGAGAAGGTCATGGAAAAAGTCATGAAAAGTCAGGGAATTTGTACCCTATGTGAGTAATTTGAAGCGAAGAATTGATGAATCTTCAAACCTTTGTAATGAGTCTGAACTTTTGCAAGATTCTAACCCATTATGTTAGTTGTCAAATCCTTTGAATGGTCAATCTTTTTGCAAGTGTAGCATTATTCAAGGCCTATTGATCCATCAATTGGAGCCCCAGTTTAAACAATCAAGTTCATTCATACTTAGTGAAACTATTTCCATTAAGAATCTCCAAAAACACTGTAAAATAAAAATTATAATGGATTTAGTTCATGGTGTTTTACCTTGAAGATGACTTGAAAAGTAGGTTTAAACTTTTCTTGTTCCTTTTAACCTTTAGCCTTGTAACAGAGCGTTTAAATATACACTGGTGATCTAATTTATTTATTTTTATTACACTGCAACAATCCTCCTGCTGTTGTAGAAAGAACAAGACCCAAATCATAAGTGGGCCTCACGCTGGGACTACATTCTGGACTCCATGCCTCATACTAAAATCCAATGGTTTAGGTAAGAAACATGAAAATACACTCTAAGACCTCCGTAAGCTTTGGTTATAAAGAGCTCTCACTCTGTGTTGAAATTCATGCTAGTTAAATAATGTGGTCTTATTTTTCTCCAAATAAAGTGAAGATCACTGGGAAAGTCTTTAAACATGAATTCCAGACATTTTGAGCCAACTGGACCAAAATTCATCATGGATTGATCTTTTTTAGGTCCCCATGCCTCAAAACTGCTTTGACCTATCATCAAATTCTTGTGACTAAATCTTAAGGGAAATACATGTACATGTATAATGATTATTATGGGGATAACTTTGGAGAATAATTATTTATTTGTATGTGGCTATTGGGGCCAGTATGAGCAGAGCAAAGCGAGTTTACTAGCTAAACTTCAACAGAGAAATTAAAATTCCCAAATCACCATTTTCTGTTGCTTTTAATATTGATTAGTTTATGTATTTATTATTTACTTAATTTATTTATTTATTTGAAGATTTATATTTCAGCAAGCAATGAGAGATAAATTTATTATTGTGTTGGACTTACGTGTACTAAACATTGAATTGCTGCTATCATTTTTTGTATTCAGCATCATGAACTCTCTGGTTATTGTCCTGTTTCTTTCTGGCATGGTAGCCATGATCATGCTACGAACTCTGCATAAAGACATTGCCCGCTATAATCAAATGGATTCAGTGGTATGTTATTTTGCCTTCTGCTTGGTATTGTGTGTTGACAATGGTCTCAAAAACGCAGCTGTTTTAAGCAGATACATCTGATTCAGAAGTTACTGTTATTGGCTTTTGAGAGATGTACACTTTACAAGCAGATCTTAAGAAAAAAGGGTAAAAATCTTTTTCTAATTGTGTGCGATCTTCAGAGCTATTTACATGTAGCCTCCATTGTTGGGTATATCTACCCAGACGGTCACTAGGTCAGAAAATTTATTTACATGTATATCCTTCCTAAACGGAAAGATTGTTTGTTGGCCTGCATGAGGAAAATTGTTATAAGGTCAGTTTCATCTATCCTTGGTTAATTAACAATTAGTCGCCGAAGGTGACGTGAATATTGGCGAATAGTCACCGAGATGAAGTTGAGGTGACTATTCGCCAATATTCACGTTGACTAATTGTTTTAGTATAATTACATTGATGATTATTCGAGAAAATAAAATTATTGATCAATTTCCGACCCCGAAACATAAAAAAATCTGGCTGCCATTTTGAAAACTGCTAGCCTTCAAGGCTTATAATCACCGCGCGGTGATTATAGCAAGATAAAGCAAAGCTCCTAGCCAATCAGCGCTCAATTTTCGATAATCATCAATGTAATTATACTAATTTACTATAAGGCTATGTTAATGAACTCTGATGGGGTGTCTGTTTGTCATTAGTGAGCTGGGTTAACCCTTTAAGTCCCAAGAATGTCCAAGATCAATCTTCTCCTTACAATTATCCATACACTGTAAAGAGATAAGTTATGAGAATCAATAAAATGATCACCCAAGAGAAAATACTTTGATCTTTGAACAAATTCTTCCAACTAATTCTTTAAGGAAATGTATGGAGATCAGTTTGGAGAATTTGTATGTGGATACTGGTGCTTAAAGGGTTAATGAATTTATACTTTTCATTTATCTGTCTGTTTGTAAAGGATGATGCACAAGAGGAGTTTGGCTGGAAGTTAGTTCATGGAGATGTTTTCCGTCCTCCAAAGAAAGGCATGCTTCTTTCTATCATGCTTGGCTGTGGATCTCAAATTTTTATCATGGTATTCTTTACACTGGGTAGGTTGGTAATACTTTCTGTGATGAGGGAGCAAGGGATGGTGCAGTGGTGGGAGCACTCGCCTCCCACCAATCCCGGCATCAACGCCATATGTGGGTTAAGTTCGTTGTTGGTTCTCTCCTTTGTTCCGAGAGGTTTTTCTGCGGGTACTCTGGTTTTCCCCTCTGCTCAAAAACCAACACTTCCAAATTCTAACTCAACCTTGAATCAGGTAGACGAAGAACCACTTTGTGGATGTGCTACCTCCAAATCATTATGTATTTATTTAGTATTATTTATTTGATTAATCTGATCATTTTGATTGCTTTGGGAATGCAGTAATCTTTGTTAAGGTAGGGAGGTACATGTAGGGTGCATAATTTCTCTATCAAGTCTTGTAAAAATAATAACCTCACAGCCCTTACCCCCCCCCACCCCTGTGGAAACTTCTCCTCTCCCACAGACATCTCTCCTCATGGGATTTCTTGTATAACCTTGTATGTGCATAAAACTAGTAGGAATATTAAGTTTTTCATTCTATGCATTGCATCTCTCTTGATACATCTGTATCAGTAGGAAATAACAATCCCATCAACTGGCATGATACAACTCACTTTGACTCTGAAGATGACTACCCCACAGGTTGTCAAAGCGTCAGTCACGGTCAACAACAAATTCAGGACTACGTTTACCTGCACAATCAAACTCAGCCTACTTTTGAAATGACTCCTGGGTTCAAACCTTTCACAGTAGGAAAATACATTATTTTTCATTAAAAATGTCAATATTGTTCATCGTGGTGTCAGATAGGAATGAACGTTTATTCGTTTGTCTCACGATAGAATCGCTTTGAGATGTTGATCGCGACGTTTCGACTGCAATACTGCTAGTCTTCATCAGGCACCTGATGAAGACTAGCAGTATTGCAGTCAAAACGTCGCGATCAACATCTCAAAGCGATTCTATCGTGAGACAAACGAATAAACGTTCATTCCTACATTATTTTTATCTTGCAAGCTCTTCATTTATGTTTGAACTTTTGTCTTTTTTCAGTGTTTGCTTGTCTTGGGTTTTTGTCTCCCGCAAATCGTGGAGCCTTGATGACTTGTTCGTTGGTGAGTGGTTTTGTTATTTTTGTTTGCTGCATTGTTTGTAAAATGGTATTCTTTTATGATCTCACTTAATAAAGGTATGGTTTTACTTTTGTAATTAGGTGTTGTTTGTTTGCCTTGGGTCTCCTGCTGGTTATGTATCTGCTAGAATTTACAAAAGTAAGTGTCATTTTTTAAACTTACTTCTGCATTTGAAGTTGGATTTTTACTGTTGAGTTACTTTTATGTGCATAAGCCCGTAGATAAAATAGAGGCATGTGTGACTCACTAGCTGGGTATAAATGCAAATTTGTGCAAGGTTCAAATTTTAAAGTTTATGTGCCGCCTTCTATACATTGCCTCTATTAATTTAACAACCGCGTCGCTTAGTGGAAGGTGGGTGCCCGGGATGTCCAGGGGCTTCCACCTTGGCACAGCCAGCCCCTAGACAGAGTTACGCCCCCATGGCCGGCAAACCCGCACCCTCCAGCCATGAGCCCCCATGCCAAAGAAACCAGGCCCCGCTTCACACTGATTTAACAGTGGAAGAATAAAGGGGGGGGAGGGATGGGGGTAAAAGAATGATCCAAAGGCTAAACGAAGAGATTGGCCGCCATGAAAAACACTGTACTGAGCAAATGGAGCTGATGTAAGCAAGGCTGATTGCACTTGAGCCAAACAACAGACCGCTGACCACACCCAAGCTCCTTGTTGTTAACTGTGTTAAATAAATATTTATTTAACTTCATTTTAATCTATGCACCTAAATTTTACCTAAAATTATGTGACAGTGGAAATCCACCTTTACAGGAGTAGGCACAGATCTACACCTGTTTCCACCATTTTACAGAAGTTGGTCAGATTTTTCATAATAGACATATTTTTAATAGAGAAAAAAACTGTCCAAGTTGCAAGGCTTCATCCAAGGAGAATGAAACTGGCCAATATCCTCTCTGAATGACTCAGAAACCCAGGAAAGAACCTTTAAGGCACCAGTTCCCAAGCTCATCTATTGGCGATGAGTTTAAAATTGAAAAAATTTCTTGGAAGTGGGGGACGGGGAGGGGAGAGGGAGTTTGCCACCGGAAACCCAAGAAACGTGTTTGGGAAATTGGTCAGTATTTATCCTAGATCCGTGACTAAGGAGAGGCTATTTGAAGTGACTGAAGTTTCATCAGTGGCCTGGCTTTTTTTCTTAAAATTGTCTAGACAAATGATAATTTTTATTATGCAAGTCTCTCTCTTTCTCTCTCGTCAAGTGAAAACTTTCATACCTTTACCCATGTTGTTTTATTTGTTTAGCATACTGGGATTAATAATTTGTTAACTGTTCGTGTTTTTTTTAACAAGTGATTGGTGGTGAGTTGTGGAAGACAAATGTTCTGTTGTCTGCATTCTTCTTTCCTGGGTGAGTTTACATATTTTGTTACTGCATTTATTCTTCAGTGCAACAATGCAAGATTTCTACATTTTAGTGCTCTCCCTAGTGTTCAAGGAAACTCATTATTTCATTTTGTTGGAACACCCCCAAAACTGAAAAAATGCAACAAATTTTTTGGCAACAAAGTTTGCCAATTTATCATCATGTATGGCAGGGTCATGGCAGCAGCATTCATGAAAAGCTGCATGTAATTACTGCAGTCCCATAACAGCCTCCCCTCTAATTATTAATTGGTATTTTGTGACTTCAGGTTGATGTTTGGCATTTTCTTCCTCTTGAATCTTGTGTTGTGGGCAGAAGGTTCATCAGCTGCTGTTCCATTCACCACCTTGCTGGCTCTCTTGGCCATGTGGTATGTTTTCTTTTATACCATGATGTATTATAGTAGTTAAGGTGGATGGAAAATTTAACAAACAAGTGTAGGCTCACATGGAACATTGTTCTTATTATTTTAAACATTTTTGTGCATAAATAATAATATGATTTTTTCTTGATTTAGTTGAGGTTTCATGTTCAAATTTGCAGAGTAGATCACGTTGATCTTTCATTCTGTAGATGAAACACTGTATTTGCCAAAAACAGTTAATAAAGAGTGATTTTGTTGCTCAACAGGTTTGGTATATCTGTGCCACTTACCTTTCTGGGAGCTTATCTTGGGTTTAAAAAGAAGGTACTATAAGTGCATGTAATATTACATGTTAAAAAGAAAAAGCTAGCTTAACAGATCAAAGCCAGCTTTAACTCATTTCCAATGGATGGGTGTGGGGAAACTGAAGGACCTGAGGACCAAGCACAGACAGTAACCATGACAACCCTGTTAGGGGCACCTACAAGGCACCATCACCCAGAGAACCAGACACAACCAGGGGGAGGGGAGGGCTGTGAACAGCGATGTGAGCAAAATGAATTGACCTTAATGAAAGTTAAAATGTCAGTCACTGTCAACAACAGTCCTATTCAGGACTTCATTCACCCTGACAATCATACTAAAACTACTTATGAAATGAGCCCTGGGTTCACACTTTTCACAGTTTTAATGAAAGTGCTGGGAAATTGCTGCAAATGCAAATGCCTTAGGACTGCCCGGCATATAATTAGAGACAGAGACCACTTGCCAGCAGTGTCTTGTACCTAGGTAGATTACATTTAGCATCAATTAAAATGACAGAACAGGCTGCACTGTCAGTTTGGAACGGACATCATTTCTGGCACTATGTAATAAAGCCATTAATTTGAACTGCAATGAGGGGCAAGAGTGTTGAGACACTTCCGTAAAATGGCCCCTTTTTGCATAGTGGACATACCTATCCCCTTCCCCTGTCTACCCCAACCCCTTCCCCCCTAAATCAATGTGTTATTTTGGACTCTCAAGTCTTTCTTTTACTTCAGACAACATTGATTCGGGGGTGAGTGGATTAAACGGAAATAAACGGAATAAAAAAATACGTGAATTAAATGTTTGATAAAAGCACCTATTTTAAACAAGTGTGTCAACTACTTTTGTCCCTGATTGTAGCTTCTTTTCGTTTTGTATTTAGCCAATTGAACAGCCTGTGCGAACCAACCAAATCCCTCGGCAGATTCCAGAACAGGTAGTTGTTGTTTTGTTTTATACATCTACTTCACATCAATAATGTGCTTTCAAGAGTTCTAAACACCAGAAAGTCTTTAAACATTGTTGATGGGTTTGTATTGCAGATCTTGCAAACCCGTAAATACTTTCTTTAAGTATATTTCATCTTGCACCAAGCTTGTTCTCTGAAGATTCATGGATTTTGGCCAAGTTCTTTCTTGCACTTGAATAGACTGAGAGGAAGTCAAGGGCAGTGATAGGCAAGAAAGAACGAGGCAAAAATCCAGCCTTCTTGAGTGAACAACCTTGGTCAGTAAAGGATTCATTATATGGCCATAAAGAGAACATTTTCGTGCAGAAGAAATTGGGGAAATGCTGAGCAGGTAAGATAGTCCCATCTTGCCTGCTCAGGTAGCCAATGAGAACACAGTATTAGCATCACGACCAATTATCTTCGTTTTACTGAAATTCAATTTGTAGAGCATCTACACCCGTGCTGCCCCTGGAATCATCATGGGCGGAGTTTTACCATTTGGCTGCATTTTTATCCAATTATTCTTCATTCTCAACAGCATTTGGTAAGTAATTGAACTGAGCTGAAAACAATCATGTGGTTGTTTATGACTTTCCTGTCTAGTGCAAAGTCATGTCTGGTAGTCTGACACAAGTACGTTTTCTTGCTGGGCAAGAAACTTTTAAAAGTTCCTTGCCCAATAGACAGGGCAAGTCATTCTCTAAAAAAATCATTAATTAAGATGAGCAAGAAGTGGCCCCAGGTGAGCAAAATATGAGAGCTACTTCCCAAAAAGACCCTTTTGGTGACTTTATGAAGTGTTATTGTGAGTTTGAAAATATCAGTACACACAAACTTGCTTGTTTGATTAGTGTGGCATAAGGAGAAACAAAATTGATGTTGGTCAGTCTTCGAGGTGTAAGGATTAATAGTGTTTTGTCTTTCTTTTTTCTTAAACAGGTCTCATCAGATTTACTACATGTTTGGGTTCTTGTTTGTTGTGTGTTTAATTTTGCTGTTGACTGTATCTGAGACTACTATCCTGTTGTGCTATTTTCATCTTTGTGCTGAGGTATGACTCACAAAATACATGTAAACTCGCTTATGAAAACTGATTAAACAGTTCCTAGAATCCACAATCTTGGACAAAAAATTTTAAGAATTGTACCCGCGGGATGCCTATCTGGCAGGTTTGATACTGTTATGACCTCTCCCCTTGCCTCATCCTTGTCAATGTTGTTCAGTCAGGGGCAGAAATGATCCAGCCGGACTTCAACATTGTTTTTTGGGGGAAAGGGGGGAAGAAGGAAGTATTTGCAATGAGCAGTACAATTGTACATTTAAGAGCTTTGAAAGTGACGTTCATTTTTCTTAACATTTTTTTCCAAGATTGTAGGATTGATTTAGTATGACTGTATAACCTTTTTTTTGGCTGGTCCTAAATGTCAGTTATGTGAGTAGTCATATATTTCTCCATAGATTAAACAAGTTTGCAGAAATAAATGATTAATTAAGAAATAACTCAAGTGAAAAAGGGCAATAATAGTAAACCTAATACATTGCCCTGATGGAAAAATATAAGGATTTCTTATTAAGTGGATACAACAAAAAATAAATGCTAAAACAGAAAAACAAAAAAGATAACATACAATAAGCAAATAAAAAGCACGTGAAAGCAATCTATATATTAAGTATGAGTAGATAAAGCAACTAATGAACTAGTAATGAAGCTGACAAAATTTCATAGAGTAACCATTTGAACTGGACCTCCTCAGCATCATTTTTTCAGTTACACTTGTTGTGTTTGCCTGGACATTGCACAGATTTGGCAATATTTTCTTGAATTTGATTTTTATTTACTTGTCTAGCCTGAGAAAACAGCTGACATTTGGCGACGCTGCCACTGGTTTCTCCACCAAATGACATCTGAGAAACGAGCGCAGAAATTCCATGCTGATGACGCATCACTACCCAGATCTGGGTAGTGCTTTCGATTGGCTAAAATAAATTTCCCACGCGGCACGACCAATCAGAAGCACTAGCCAGATCTTGGTAGTGACGTGTCATCGGTATGGAATTTCTGCGCTCATTTCTGAGATGTCATTTGGCAGGGAAACCAGTGTAGCGTCACCAAATGTCGGCTGTTTACTCAGGCTATTACTTGTCTAGTCATTTGAATTCTTATGTGTACTACTCTGTTGTACTTCAGGATTATCATTGGTGGTGGCGATCGTTCCTAACTGGCGGCTGTACTGCTTTGTATTTCTTCTTGTACTCTATCCATTTCTTCTGCACCAAGCTGATCATCAGTGGGACGGCCTCCACCTTCCTGTACATTGGTTATACTCTTATCATGGTTCTAATCTTCTTTTTATTTACTGGTAAGAACACCAATATTGATCACTTGTTGACACTTTGTAAGAGGCAATCTCCCTAAAAGCGTTCCACTCGATTTTCGGACTCGAAAACACCTTTGTTTTATATTTTTATCATCATCTCTTTGTTCTTTTTTCCAGGCACAGTGGGATTCTTTGCATGCTTTTTCTTTGTGAGGAAAATCTACAGTATCGTCAAAGTAGATTAACTTTGTTTCACTGTAAACAAACTTTTTGTGGCACTGAAAAGAAACATTCCCATGAGAAATTCCACCGCTTTGTGAGCACAAGTTTGGATTAATAGTAAACTTCTCTTACTGCTATTTATTTGAAGTAATGTTTAGTACATAGTGTATTAAAAATGCCATGTAGAAGTGACAGATAGAATAAGATGAGTAACTGCTCATCTTAGAGTGGAATTGCTTAAAAGCAATGCTGTAAGAAAATTTGGTTTATGTTGGTGTTGCAGGAACTATTGTTGGTTAGTCATTTCGCTGTGGGGAGGGTCTTGTTAACTGCCTTTTTCAGTCTTAAGTTTTACATTATTTAGAGGTCACACAATTGCAAAAACCAAGAAACCACCCTAAAATTTTTGTTTTTTCATGGCTTTGTTTCCCACAAATCTGTCAGAAAAACAACTGAATTACCAACAACTTTGTCTTGATAGGCAAAGAAGTGACCAGAAATAAAAAAATATCTGTGTACCTTAGTTTTGTAACCAAGGTGATGTGCATGAATTTGCATACATTTACATAATTAGTACATAAGCACAAACTATTTAATCAGCATAAGTAGGTGTACTTGACTCGTGTAGTGCCTGCCCATGTGTAGACTTCTAATACAAAATTTACGGTAGAAGTCTTCACACTGGCAGTCACTAAAGGTGTCTGTGCAAGGTTTTCCTTCAAATTTCTTAAAGTTAGAAATTAGATAGATAAGAGGAGAAATGCAGTTTCGATTACGTTGGTACATATGGCTCTGTAGCTGCCCCGTGTTGTAAACATTTTGTTAGCTTGTGATAACTCCTTCTCAGTCATGCACTTTTTGGCAAGTAGGTCAATGAATACGTTATTAATATTAATATTAATATGTTATTAAGCAATCAGTATAGGTAATAGCATTATTTGTGGTGATATTTTTCATAAATACCACGAGTGATGATTCGAAATTGTTATACGTAATTTCACGAACCGTTAGGCGAGTGAAATTTGAGACAATTTTGAAATATCTCATGTGGTATTTATGCCAAATATCACGTACAAATCATGCTATTATTAATTTTGTTTATACTACTACCCACAAAAGGTTTGTAATTTTCACATGTAGTCATTTCAAATTAAGCTGAGATACCATGACTCTAAGCCAATCAAATTGCAGAAATTTCTCATGTAGCAGTAAAAACTAAGTAATTCGAGTGGAAAAATTCAGCGTCACAATAAGATTTTCCACCAAAAAAACAGTACTGTATCCTTCAAATGGCTTATAGTAAAATTTAAGAGCAAACGCTTTGTTAAACATAATTTACAAAATGTCCATGGTAATTCTTCATGTTTCATATAAATCAGTGCACGAATAATGGTAAAGAAGTAGTAAATATAAGTATTGCTTAACAACTAAACGATTAGCTTAGAGTTCTCAGATTCCTTCATTTCTGTTTTATTGGGCAGAGTTTATTCCAATAATTAATTGCGTTTGCGGTAATTATGGAAGCAATGTGCTTTAAGTTAGAAACCTCAGTCTAATCCCAAGGTTTAATGTCTATCACAAATGTAAGCTTTAATTAATTTTGTCTTGTTATAAGGGAAAAGCCTGTAGTTTGCTGATTAAATGTATTAAACCGAAAGCGTTAAATTGCTATTCGTCTGTTTCAAATCCTAGGCATTGGAAAAATCCCAGGTTGGGGAACACATAACACTAGGGATATTGTGTTTTCTAGGTAGAAGAACACATATCACACATTTTCCAGGCCTATATTGCCTAAAATAAAAAAGATGGCAAAAAGGCAAATTTTCTTCCAAAACCATGGACTTACCCCTTTCCAAAAATCTCAATTTTTGGACTTTTTGAACTTTTTGTTTTTATAGCCTAGAAAGGCGTTTTCTCGTTCTACAATATCATAAAACACATTTTCTTGGCCCATCTTGCCTAAAATGAAAAAGATGGAAAAATGGCAAATTTTCGACCAGAACAATGGACTAACCCCTTTGCAAAAATCTCAATTTTTCGACTTCTTGTTTTTATAGCCTAGAAAGGCATTTTTTCGTTCTAGAATATAAAACACATTTTCCCTGCCTATATTGCCTAAAATAAAACAGATGGAAAAATGGCCAATTTTGGACCAAACGCATGGAGTAACCCCTTTCCAAAAATCTCAATTTTTCACTTTTTGAACTACTTCCTTTTATAGCCCAGAAAGGCGTTTATTCGTTCTACAATACGATAAAACAAATTATCCTCGCCTATATTGCCTAAAATAAAAAAGATGAAAATATGATAAATTTTAAAAGAAAACCATGGACTAACCCCTTTGGAAAAATCCAGGGTCTGGAAACACATAACACAAGGGATATGTGATTCCCAGGTGGGGGAACACATAACACTAGGGTTGTGTGTTTCCCAGGTGGGGAAACACATAGCACCAGGATTACGTGTTTCCCAAGTGGGGGAACACGTAACACTAGTACGATGTGTTTCCCAGGTGAAGGAACACAACACTAGGGATATGTGTTTCCCATGTGGGAGAACACATAACACTAGGGATATGTGTTTCCCAGGTGAAGGAACACATAACACTAGGGATATGTGTTTCCCAGGTGAAGGAACACATAACACTAGGGATATGTGTTTCCCAGGTGAAGGAACACATAACACTAGGGATATGTGTTTCCCATGTGGGAGAACACATAACACTAGGGATATGTGTTTCCCAGGTGAAGGAACACATAACACTAGGGATATGTGTTTCCCAGGTGAAGGAACACATAACACTAGGGATATGTGTTTCCCATGTGGGAGAACACATAACACTAGGGATATGTGTTTCCCAGGTGAAGGAACACATAACACTAGGGATATGTGTTTCCCAGGTGAAGGAACACATAACACTAGGGATATGTGTTTCCCAGGTGAAGGAACACATAACACTAGGGATATGTGTTTCCCATGTGGGAGAACACATAACACTAGGGATATGTGTTTCCCAGGTGAAGGAACACATAACACTAGGGATATGTGTTTCCCAGGTGAAGGAACACATAACACTAGGGATATGTGTTTCCCAGGTGAAGGAACACATAACACTAGGGATATGTGTTTCCCAGGTGAAGGAACACATAACACTAGGGATATGTGTTTCCCATGTGGGAGAACACATAACACTAGGGATATGTGTTTCCCAGGTGAAGGAACACATAACACTAGGGATATGTGTTTCCCAGGTGAAGGAACACATAACACTAGGGATATGTGTTTCCCAGGTGAAGGAACACATAACACTAGGGATATGTGTTTCCCAGGTGAAGGAACACATAACACTAGGGATATGTGTTTCCCAGGTGAAGGAACACATAACACTAGGGATATGTGTTTCCCAGGTGAAGGAACACATAACACTAGGGATATGTGTTTCCCAGGTGAAGGAACACATAACACTAGGGATATGTGTTTCCCAGGTGAAGGAACACATAACACTAGGGATATGTGTTTCCCAGGTGAAGGAACACATAACACTAGGGATATGTGTTTCCCAGGTGGGGGAACACATAACACTAGGGATATGTGTTTCCCAGGTGAAGGAACACATAACACTAGGGATATGTGTTTCCCAGGTGAAGGAACACATAACACTAGGGATATGTGTTTCCCAGGTGGGGGAACACATAACACTAGGGATATGTGTTTCCCAGGTGAAGGAACACATAACACTAGGGATATGTGTTTCCCAGGTGAAGGAACACATAACACTAGGGATATGTGTTTCCCAGGTGGGGGAACACATAACACTAGGGATATGTGTTTCCCAGGTGGGGGAACACATAACACTAGGGATATCTGTTTCCCAGGTGGGGGAACACATAACACTAGGGATATGTGTTTCCCAGGTGAAGGAACACATAACACTAGGGATATGTGTTTCCCAGGTGGGGGAACACATAACACTAGGGATATGTGTTTCCCAGGTGAAGGAACACATAACACTAGGGATATGTTTTTCCCAGGTGGGGGAACACATAACACTAGGGATATGTGTTTCCCAGGTGGGGGAACACCTAACACTAGGGATATGTGTTTCTCAGATGGGGGAACACATATGACAAATTTTCCTGGCCTATATTGCCTAAAATAAAAAGGAGTGGAAAATGGCGAATTTTGGACCAAGACCATGGACTAACCCCTTTGCAATAATCCCAATTTTTCGACTATTTGAACTTCTTTTTTTTATAGCCTAGAAATGTGTTTCTTCGTTCTAGAATATCATAAAACTCATTTTCCTGGCCTATATTGCCTAAAATAAAATGACGGAAAAATGGCCCATTTTTCACCAAAACCATGGACTAACCCCTTTGGAAAAATCTCAATTTTTCAACTTTTTCAACTTCTTGTTTTTATAGCGAAGATAAGTGTTTCTTTTCTCTAGAATATCATAAAACTCATTTTCCTGGCCTATATTGCCTAAACTAAAACGATGAGAAAATGACCCCTTTTTGACCAAAACCATGGACTAACCCCTTTGGAAAAATCTCAATTTTTGGACTTTTTCAACTTCTTGTTCTTATAGCTTAGAAAGGTGTTTCTTTCTTAATGAATATCCTAAAACTCATTTTCATGGCCTATATTGCCTAAAATAAAATGAGGGAAAAATTGCCCATTTTTGACCAAAACCATGGACTAACCTCTGAAAAAATCTCAATTTTGGGACTTTTTCAACTTCTTGTTTTTATAGGCTAGAAAGGTGTTTCTTCGTTCTAGAATATCATAAAACTTATTTTCCCAGCCTATATTGCCTAAACTAAAAAGATGGAAAAATGGCCTTTTTTTGACCAAAACCATGGACTAACCCCTTTGGAAAAATCTCAGTTTTTCGACTTTTTCAACTTCTTGTTTTTATAGCTTAGAAAGATGTTTCTTTCTTATAGAATATCATAAAACTAATTTTGATGGCCTATATTGCCTAAACTAAAAAGATGGAAAAATGACCCTTTTTTGACCAAAACCATGGACTAACCCCTTTGGAAAAATCTCAAATTTGGACTTTTTCTTCTTGTTTTTATAGCCTAGAAAGGTGTTTCTTCCTTCTAGAATATCATAAAACTCATGTTAAAGGCCTATATTGCCTAAAATAAAATGAGGGAAAAATGGCCGTTTTTTGACCAAAACCATGGACTAACCCCTTTGGAAAAATCTCAATTTTTGAACTTTTTCAACTTCTAGTTTTTATAGCTTAGAAAGGTGTTTCTTTCTTATTGAATATCATAAAACTCATTTTCATGGCCTATATTGCCTAAAATAAAATGACAGAAAAAATTGCCCATTTTTGACCAAAACCATGGACTAACCCCTTTTGAAAAATCTCAATTTTTGGACTTTTTCAACTTCTTGTTTTTATAGGCTAGAAAGGTGTTTTTTCGTTCTAGAATATCATAAAACTCATTTTCCCAGCATATATTGCCTGAACTAAAAACATGGAAAAATTGCCCTTTTTTGACCAAAAACATGGACTAACCACTTTGGAAAAATCTCAGTTTTTTGACTTCTTTCTCTTTTCGTTTTTATAGCCTAGAAAGGTTTTTCTTCCTTCTACAATATCATAAAACTCATTTTGCTGGCCTATATTGCCTAAAATAAAATGACGGAAAAATGGCCCATTGTTGGCCAAAACCATTGACTAATCCCTTTGGAAGAATGTCATTTTTTCGACTTTTTGAACTTTTTGTTTTTATAGCCTAGAAAGGTGTTTTTTCGTTCTACAATATCATAGAACACATTTTCTTGGCCCATCTTGCCTAAAATGAAAAAGATGGAAAAATGGCCAATTTTGGACCAAACGCATGGAGTAAACCCTTTCAAAAAATCTAAATAGTTCACTTTTTGAACTACTTCCCTTTATAGCCCAAAGAGGCGTTTATTCGTTCTACAATACGATAAAACAAATTATCCTCGCCTATATTGCCTAAAATAAAAAAGATGAAAATATGATAAATTTTGGAAGAAAACCACGGACTAACCCCTTTGGACAAATCCAGGGTCTGGAAACACATAACACAAGGGATATGTGATTACCAGGTGGCAGAACACATAACACTAGGGTTGTGTGTTTCCCAGATAGGGGAACACATAACACTAGGGATATACCTTTCCCAGGTGAAAAAACACATAACACCAGGATTATGTGTTTCCCAAGTGGGGGAACAAGTAACACTAGTAAGATGTGTTTCCAAGGTTGGGGAGCACATAACACTAGGAATATGTGTTTCCGAGATGGGGAAACACAAAACACCAGGATTATGTGTTTCCCAGGTGGGGGAACACATAACACCAGGGATATGTGTCTCCCAGGTGGGGAAACACATAACACTAGGGATATGTGTTTCCCATGTGGGGGAACACATAAAACAAGGGATATGTGTTTCCAAGGTAGGGGAACACATAGCACTAGGGATATGTGTTTCCCAGGTGAAGGAACACATAACACTAGGGATATGTGTTTCCCAGGTGGGGGAACACATAACACTAGGGATATGTATTTCCCAGGTGAAGGAACACATAACACTAGGGATATGTCTTTCCCAGGTGGGGGAACACATAACACTAGGGATATGTTTTTCCCAGGTGCGGGAACACATAACACTAGGGATATGTGTTTCCCAGGTGGGGGAACACATAACACTAGGGATAATGTGTTTCCCAGGTGGGGGAACACATAACACTAGGGATATGTGTTTCCCAGGTGGGGGAACACATAACAGTAGGGATATGTTTTCCCCAGGTGCGGGAACACATAACACTAGGGATATGTGTTTCCCAGGTGGGGGAACACATAACACTAGGGATATGTGTTTCCCAGGTGGGGGAACACAAAACACTAGGGATATGTGTTTCCAAGGTGGGGGAACACATAACACTAGGGATATGTGTTTCCCAGGTGGGGGAACACATAACACTAGGGATATGTGTTTCCCAGGATAAGGAACACATAACACTAGGGATATGTGTTTCCCAGGTGGGGGAACACATAACAGTAGGGATATGTTTTCCCCAGGTGCGGGAACACATAACACTAGGGATATGTGTTTCCCAGGTGGGGGAACACATAACACTAGGGATATGTGTTTCCCAGGTGGGGGAACACAAAACACTAGGGATATGTGTTTCCAAGGTGGGGGAACACATAACACTAGGGATAAGTGTTTCCCAGGTGGGGGAACACATAACACTAGGGATATGTGTTTCCCAGGTGGGGGAACACATGACACTAGGGATATGTGTTTCCCAGGTGGGGGAACACATAACACTAGGGATATGTGTTTCCCAGGTGGGGGAACACATAATACTAGGGATATGTGTTTCCCAGATGGGGGAACACCTAACACTAGGGATATGTGTTTCCCAGATGGGGAACACATATGACACATTTTCCTGGCCTATATTGCCTAAAATAAAAAGGAGTCGAAAATGGCGAATTTTGGTCCAAGACCATGGACTAACCCCTTTGCAAAAATCCCAATTTTTCAACTATTTGAACTTCTTGTTTTTATAGCCTAGACAGCGATTTTTCCTGCTACAATATCCCAAAACACATTTTCCTGGCCTTTATTACCTAAAATAGAAAAGATGGAACAATGGCCAATTTTGGACCACAACTATGGACCATGGACCATGGATCTTCGCAATCACTTTGCAAAAATCTAACTTTTTCGACTTTTTCATCTCCTTCTTTTTATAGCCTAGAAAAAAGTTTTTTCGTTACGCGATATCATGAAACACGTTTTCCTTGCCTTTTTTGTCTAAATTTAAAAAGAACGAAAAATGGCCAATTTTCGAACAAAACCATGGACTAACACCTTTGCAAAAATCTCAATTTTTCGACTTTTTTAACTTCTTTTTTTTATAGCCTAGAAATGTGTTTCTTCGTTCTAGAATATCATAAAACTCATTTTCCTGGCCTATATTGCCAAAAATAAAAAGACCGAAACATGGCCCATTTTAGACCACAACCATGGACTAACCCCTTTGGAAAAGGCACAATTTTTCCACTTTTACAACGTCTTGTTTTTATAGCCTAGAAAGATGTTTCTTCGTTCTAGAATATCATAAAAGTCATTTTCCTGGCCTATATTTCCTAAAATAAAGACAGGAAAATGACCCTTTTTTGACCAAAACCATGGACCCTTTTGAAAATGTTAATTTTTCGACTTTTTCAACTTCGTTTTTTTATAGCCTAGAAAGGTGTTTCTTCCTTCTAGAGTTATCATAAAACTCATTTTTCTGGCCTATATTGCCTAAAATAAAAAGATAGATAAATGACCCTTTTTTGACCAAAACCATGGACTAACCCATTTGGGAAAAATCTGAATTTTTCGACTTTTTCAACTTCTTGTTTTAAAGCTTAGAAAGGTGTTTCTTCCTTCTAGAATATCATAAAACTCATTTTCCAGGCCTATATTGCCTAAAATAAAAAGACGGAAAAATGGCTCATTTTAGGCCAAAACCATGGACTAACGCCTTTTGAAAAATCTTAATTTTTCGACCTTTTCAACTTTTTGTTATTATAGCTTAGAAAGGTGTTTCTTTCTTATAGAATATCATAAAACTCATTTTCCTGGCCTGTATTGCCAAAAATAAAATGACGGAAAAATGGCCCATTTTTCACCAAAACCATGGACTAACCTCTTTGGAAAAATCTCAATTTTTCAACTTTTTCAACTTCTTGTTTTTATAGCGTAGAAAGGTGTTTCTTTTCTCTAGAATAT
Source organism: Porites divaricata (assembly GCA_038088405.1). Lineage (NCBI taxonomy): Eukaryota > Metazoa > Cnidaria > Anthozoa > Scleractinia > Poritidae > Porites > Porites divaricata. Next base: position 1,983,538 of record JBBMOI010000017.1, read on the forward strand.
GATAAAACTCACTTTCCTTGCCTATATTGCCTAAACTAAAACGATGAGAAAAAGGCCCCTATTTAACTAAAACCAAGGACTAACCCCTTTGGAAAAATCTCAATTTTTGGACTTTTTCAACTTCTTGTTTTTATAGGCTAAAAAGGTGTTTTTTCGTTCTAGAATATCATAAAACTCATTTTCCAAGCCTATATTGCCTGAACTAAAAACATGGAAAAATTGCCCTTTTTTGACCAAAAACATGGACTAACCCCTTTGGAAAAATCTCAATTTTTTGACTTTTTCAACTTCTTGTTTTTATAGCTTAGAAAGGTGTTTCTTTCTTATTGAATATCCTAAAACTCATTTTGTGGCCTATATTGCCTAAAATAAAATGAGGGAAAAATTGCCCATTTTTGAGCAAAACCATGGACTAACCCCTTTGGAAAAATCTCATTTTTTGGACTTTTTCAACTTCTTGTTTTTATAGCTTAGAAAGGTGTTTCTTTCTTAATGAATATCCTAAAACTCATTTTCATAGCCTATATTGCCTAAAATAAAATGACGGAAAAATTGCCCATTTTTGACCAAAACCAAATATCAATTTTTGGACTTTTTCAACTTCTTGTTTTTATAGCGTAGAAAGGTGTGTTTTCGTTCTAGAATATCATAAAACTCATTTTCCCAGCCTATATTGCCTGAACTAAAAACATGGAAAAATTGCCCTTTTTTGACCAAAAACATGGACTAACCACTTTGGAAAAATCTCAGTTTTTTGACTTCTTCATCTTTTTGTTTTTATAGCCTAGAAAGGTTTTTCTTCCTTCTACAATATCATAAAACTCATTTTCCTGGACTATATTGCCTAAAAAAAAATGACGGAAAAATGGCCCATTGTTGGCCAAAACCATTGACTAATCCCTTTGGAAGAATGTCATTTTTTCGACTTTTTGAACTTTTTGTTTTTATAGCCTAGAAAGGTGTTTTTTCGTTCTACAATATCATAAAACACATTTTCTTGGCCCATCTTGCCTAAAATGAAAAAGATGGAAAAATGGCCAATTTCGGACCAAACGCATGGAGTAAACCCTCTCCAAAAATCTCAATTGTTCACGTTTTGAACTACTTCCCTTTAAAGCCCAGAAAGGCGTTTATTCGTTCTACAATACGATAAAACAAATTATCCTCGCCTATATTGCCTAAAATAAAAAAGATGAAGATATGATAAATTTTGGAAGAAAACAACGGACTAACCCCTTTGGAAAAATCCAGGATCTGGAAACACATAACACAAGGGATATGTGATTCCCAGGTGGCGGAACACATAACACTAGGGTTGTGTGTTTCCCAGGTGGGGGAACACATAACACTAGGGATATGTGTTTCCCAGGTGGGGGAACACATAACAGTAGGGATTTGTGTTCCCCAGGTGGGGGAACACATAACAGTAGGGATTTGTGTTCCCCAGGTGGGGGAACACATAACACTAGGGATATGTGTTTCCCAGGTGGGGGAACACATAACACTAGGGATATGTGTTTTCCCGGTGGGGGAACACATAACACTAGGGATATGTGTTTCCCATGTGGGAGAACACATAACACTAGGGATATGTGTTTCCCAGGTGGGGGAACACATAACAGTAGGGATTTGTGTTTCCCAGGTGGGGGAACACATAACACTAGGGATATGTGTTTCCCAGGTGGGGGAACACATAATACTAGGGATATGTGTTTCCCAGGTGGGGGAACACATAACAGTAGGGATTTGTGTTCCCCAGGTGGGGGAACACATAACAGTAGGGATTTGTGTTCCCCAGGTGGGGGAACACATAACACTAGGGATATGTGTTTCCCAGGTGGGAGAACACATAACACTAGGGATATGTGTTTCCCATGTGGGAGAACACATAACACTAGGGATATATGTTTCCCAGGTGGGGGAACACATAACACTAGGGATATGTGTTTCCCAGGTGGGGGAACACATAACACTAGGGATATGTGTTTCCCAGGTGGGAGAACACATAACACTAGGGATATGTGTTTCCCAGGTGGGGAAACACATAACACTAGGGATATGTGTTTCCCAGGTGGGGAAACACATAACACTAGGGATATGTGTTTCCCATGTGGGAGAACACATAACACTAGGGATATGTGTTTCCCAGGTGGGGAAACACATAACACTAGGGATATGTGTTTCCCAGGTGGGGAAACACATAACACTAGGGATATGTGTTTCCCATGTGGGGAAACACATAACACTAGGGATATGTGTTTCCCAGGTGGGGAAACACATAACACTAGGGATATGTGTTTCCCAGGTGGGGAAACACATAACACTAGGGATATGTGTTTCCCATGTGGGGAAACACATAACACTAGGGATATGTGTTTCCCATGTGGGGGAACACATAACACTAGGGATATGTGTTTCCCAGGTGGGGAAACACATAACACTAGGGATATGTGTTTCCCAGGTGGGAGAACACATAACACTAGGGATATGTGTTTCCCATGTGGGGGAACACATAACACTAGGGATATGTGTTTCCCATGTGGGGAAACACATAACACTAGGGATATGTGTTTCCCAGGTGGGAGAACACATAACACTAGGGATATGTGTTTCCCAGGTGGGGAAACACATAACACTAGGGATATGTGTTTCCCAGGTGGGAGAACACATAACACTAGGGATATGTGTTTCCCAGGTGGGGAAACACATAACACTAGGGATATGTGTTTCCCATGTGGGGGAACACATAACACTAGGGATATGTGTTTCCCAGGTGGGGAAACACATAACACTAGGGATATGTGTTTCCCATGTGGGGAAACACATAACACTAGGGATATGTGTTTCCCAGGTGGGAGAACACATAACACTAGGGATATGTGTTTCCCAGGTGGGGAAACACATAACACTAGGGATATGTGTTTCCCATGTGGGGGAACACATAACACTAGGGATATGTGTTTCCCAGGTGGGGAAACACATAACACTAGGGATATGTGTTTCCCAGGTGGGGAAACACATAACACTAGGGATATGTGTTTCCCATGTGGGAGAACACATAACACTAGGGATATGTGTTTCCCAGGTGGGGAAACACATAACACTAGGGATATGTGTTTCCCATGTGGGGAAACACATAACACTAGGGATATGTGTTTCCCATGTGGGAGAACACATAACACTAGGGATATGTGTTTCCCAGGTGGGGGAACACATAACACTAGGGATATGTGTTTCCCAGGTGGGGGAACACATAACACTAGGGATATGTGTTTCCCATGTGGGAGAACACATAACACTAGGGATATGTGTTTCCCAGGTGGGGGAACACATAATACTAGGGATATGTGTTTCCCAGGTGGGGGAACACCTAACACTAGGGATATGTGTTTCCCAGATGGGGAACACATATGACACATTTTCCTGGCCTATATTGCCTAAAATAAAAAGGAGTCGAAAATGGCGAATTGTTGGCCAAAACCATTGACAAATCTCTTTGGAAAAATGTCATTTTTTCGACTTTTTGAACGTTTTGTTTTTATAGCCTAGAAAGGTGTTTTTTCGTTCCACAATATCATAAAACACATTTTCTTGGCCCATCTTGCCTAAAATGAAAAAGATGGAAAAGTGGCAACTTTCGGACCAAACGCATGGAGTAAACCCTTTCCAAAAATCTCAATTGTTCACTTTTTGAACTACTTCCCTTTATAGTCCAGGAAGGCGATTATTCGTTCTACAATACGATAAAACAAATTATCCTCGCCTATATTGCCTAAAATAAAAAAGATGAAAATATGATAAATTTTGGAAGAAAACCACGGACTAACCCCTTTGGAAAAATCCAGGCTCTGGAAACACATAACACAAGGGATATGTGATTGCCAGGTGGCGGAACACATAACACCAGGGATATGTGTCTCCCAGGTGGGGAAACACATAACACTCGGGATATGTGTTTCCCATGTCGGGGAACACATAACACTAGGGATATGTGTTTCCCAGGTAGGGGAACACATAAAACTAAGGATATGTTTTTCCCAGGTGCGGGAACACATAACACTAGGGATATGTGTTTCCCATGTCGGGGAACACATAACACTAGGGATATGTGTTTCCCAGTTGGGGGAACACATAACACTAGGGATATGTGTTTCCCAGGTGAAGGAACACATAACACTAGGGATATGTGTTTCCCAGGTGGAGGAACACATAACAGTAGGGATATGTTTTTCCCAGGTGCGGGAACACATAACACTAGGGATATGTGTTTCCTAGGTGGGAAACACATAACACTAGGGATATGTGTTTCCAAGGTGGGGGAACACCTAAAACTAGGGATATGTGTTTGCCAGGTGGGGGAACACATAACACTAGGGATATGTGTTTCCCAGGTGGGGGAACACATAACACTAGGGATATGTGTTTCCCAGGTGGGGGAAGACATAACACTAGGGATATGTGTTTCCCAGGTGGGGGAACACATAGCACTAGGGATATGTGTTTCCCAGGTGGGGGAATACCTAACACTAGGGATATGTGTTTCCCAGGTGGGGGAAGACATAACACTAGGGATATATGTTTCCCAGGTGGGGAACACATAACACTAGGGATATGTGTTTCCCAGGTGGGGGAACACATAACACTAGGGATATGTGTTTCCCAGGTGGGAGAACACATAACACTAGGGATATGTGTTTCCCAGGTGGGGGAACACATAACACTAGGGATATGTGTTTCCCAGGTGGGGGAACACATAACACTAGGGATATGTGTTTCCCAGGTTGGGGAAGACATAACACTAGGGATATGTGTTTCCCAGGTGGGGGAAGACATAACACTAGGGATATGTGTTTCCCAGGTGGGGGAAGACATAACACTAGGGATATGTGTTTCCCACGTGGGGGAACACCTAACACTAGGGATATTTGTTTCCCAGATGGGGGAACACATATGACACATTTTCCTGGCCTATATTGCCTAAAATAAAAAGGAGTTGAAAATGGCGAATTTTGGACCAAGACCATGGACTAACTCCTTTGCAAAAATCCCAATTTTTCAACTATTTGAACTTCTTGTTTTTATAGCCTAGACAGTGTTTTTTCCTGCTACAATATCCCAAAACACATTTTCCCTGCCTGTATTACCTAAAATAGAAAAGATTGAAGAATGGTCAATTTTGGACCACAACTATGGACCATGGATCTTCGCAATCACTTTGCAAAAATCTAACTTTTTCGACTTTTTCATCTCCTTCTTTTTATAGCCTAGAAAAAAGTTTTTTCGTTACGCGATATCATGAAACACGTTTTCCTTGCCTTTTTTGCCTAAATTTAAAAAGAACGAAAAATGGCCAAATTTCGAACAAAACCATGGACTAACACCTTTGCAAAAATCACAATTTTTCGACTTTTTTAACTTCTTTTTTTTATAGCCTAGAAATGTGTTTCTTCGTTCTAGAGTTATCATAAAACTCATTTTTCTGGCCTATATTGCCTAAAATAAAAAGATAGATAAATGGCCCTTTTTTGACCAAAACCATGGACTAACCCATTTGGGAAAAATATGAATATTTCGACTTTTTCAACTTCTTGTTTTTATAGCCTAGAAAGGTGTTTCTTCCTTCTAGAATATCATAAAACTCATTTTCCTGGGCTATATTGCCTAAAATAAAATGACGGAAAAATTGCCCTTTTTTGACCAAAACCATGGACTAACCCCTTTGGAAAAATCTCAATTTTTGGACTTTTTCAACTTCTTGTTTTTATAGGCTAGAAAGGTGTTTTTTCGTTCTAGAATATCATAAAACTTATTTTCCCAGCCTATATTGCCTGAACTAAAAACATGGAAAAATTGCCCTTTTTTGACCAAAACCATGGACTAACGCCTTTTGAAAAATCTTAATTTTTCGACTTTTTCAACTTTTTGTTATTATAGCTTAGAAAGGTGTTTCTTTCTTATAGAATATCATAAAACTCATTTTCCTGGCCTATATTGCCAAAAATAAAATGACGGAAAAATGGCCCCTTTTTCACCAAAACCATGGACTAACCTCTTTTGAAAAATCTCAAGTTTTCAACTTTTTCAACTTCTTGTTTTTATAGCGTAGAAAGGTGTTTCTTTTCTCTAGAATATGATAAAACTCACTTTCCTTGCCTATATTGCCTAAACTAAAACGATGAGAAAAAGGCCCCTATTTAACTAAAACCAAGGACTAACCCCTTTGGAAAAATCTCAATTTTTGGACTTTTTCAACTTCTTGTTTTTATAGGCTAGAAAGGTGTGTTTTCGTTCTAGAATATCATAAAACTCATTTTCCCAGCCTATATTGCCTGAACTAAAAACATGGAAAAATTGCCCTTTTTTGACCAAAAACATGGACTAACCCCTTTGGAAAAATCTCAGTTTTTTGACTTCTTCATCTTTTTGTTTTTATAGCCTAGAAAGGTTTTTCTTCCTTCTACAATATCATAAAACTCATTTTCCTGGACTATATTGCCTAAAAAAAAATGACGGAAAAATGGCCCATTGTTGGCCAAAACCATTGACTAATCCCTTTGGAAGAATGTCATTTTTTCGACTTTTTGAACTTTTTGTTTTTATAGCCTAGAAAGGTGTTTTTTCGTTCTACAATATCATAAAACACATTTTCTTGGCCCATCTTGCCTAAAATGAAAAAGATGGAAAAATGGCCAATTTCGGACCAAACGCATGGAGTAAACCCTTTCCAAAAATCTCAATTGTTCACTTTTTGAACTACTTCCCTTTATAGCCCAGAAAGGCGTTTATTCGTTCTACAATACGATAAAACAAATTATCCTCGCCTATATTGCCTAAAATAAAAAAGATGAAGATATGATAATTTTGGAAGAAAACAACTGACTAACCCCTTTGGAAAAATCCAGGATCTGGAAACACATAACACAAGGGATATGTGATTCCCAGGTGGCGGAACACATAACACTAGGGTTGTGTGTTTCCCAGATAGGGGAACACATAGCACTAGGGATATACCTTTCCAAGGTGGAAAAACACATAACACAAGGATTATGTGTTTCCCAAGTGGGGGAACAAGTAACACTAGTAAGATGTGTTTCCCAGGTAGGGGAACACACAACACTAGGGATATGTGTTTCCCAGATGGGGAACACATATGACACATTTTCCTGGCCTATATTGCCTAAAATAAAAAGGAGTCGAAAATGGCGAATTTTGGTCCAAGACCATATACTAACCTCTTTGCAAAAATCCCAATTTTTCAACTATTTGAACTTCTTGTTTTTATAGCCTAGACAGCGATTTTTCCTGCTACAATATCCCAAAACACATTTTCCTGGCCTTTATTACCTAAAATAGAAAAGATGGAACAATGGCCAATTTTGGACCACAACTATGGACCATGGACCATGGATCTTCGCAATCACTTTGCAAAAATCTAACTTTTTCGACTTTTTCATCTCCTTCTTTTTATAGCCTAGAAAAAAGTTTTTTCGTTACGCGATATCATGAAACACGTTTTCCTTGCCTTTTTTGTCTAAATTTAAAAAGAACGAAAAATGGCCAATTTTCGAACAAAACCATGGACTAACACCTTTGCAAAAATCTCAATTTTTCGACTTTTTTAACTTCTTTTTTTTATAGCCTAGAAATGTGTTTCTTCGTTCTAGAATATCATAAAACTCATTTTCCTGGCCTATATTGCCAAAAATAAAAAGACCGAAACATGGCCCATTTTAGACCACAACCATGGACTAACCCCTTTGGAAAAGGCACAATTTTTCCACTTTTACAACGTCTTGTTTTTATAGCCTAGAAAGATGTTTCTTCGTTCTAGAATATCATAAAAGTCATTTTCCTGGCCTATATTTCCTAAAATAAAGACAGGAAAATGACCCTTTTTTGACCAAAACCATGGACCCTTTTGAAAATGTTAATTTTTCGACTGTTTCAACTTCGTTTTTTTAAAGCCTAGGAAGGTGTTTCTTCCTTCTAGAGTTATCATAAAACTCATTTTTCTGGCCTATATTGCCTAAAATAAAAAGATAGATAAATGACCCTTTTTTGACCAAAACCATGGACTAACCCATTTGGGAAAAATCTGAATTTTTCGACTTTTTCAACTTCTTGTTTTAATAGCCTAGAAAGGTGTTTCTTCCATCTAGAATATCATAAAACTCATTTTTCTGGCCTATATTGCCTAAAATAAAAAGACGGAAAAATGGCTCATTTTAGGCCAAAACCATGGACTAACGCCTTCGAAAAATCTTAATTTTTCGACTTTTTCAAATTTTTGTTATTATAGCTTAGAAAGGTGTTTCTTTCTTATAGAATATCATAAAACTCGTTTTCCTGGCCTGTATTGCCTAAAATAAAATGACGGAAAAATGGCCCATTTTTCACAAAAACCATGGACTAACCTGTTTGGAAAAATCTCACTTTTTCAACTTTTTCAACTTTTTGTTTTTATAGCTTAGAAAATTTTTTCTTTCTTAATGAATATCCTAAAACTCATTTTCATGGCCTATATTGCCTAAAATAAAATGAGGGAAAAATTGCCCATTTTTGATCAAAACCATGGACTAACCTCTTTGAAAAAATCTCAATTTTTGGACTTTTTCAACTTCTTGTTTTTATAGGCTAGAAAGGTGTTTTTTCGTTCTAGAATATCATAAAACTTATTTTCCCAGCCTATATTGCCTAAACTAAAAAGATGGAAAAATGGCCTTTTTTTGACCAAAACCATGGACTAACCCCTTTGGAAAAATCTCAGTTTTTCGACTTTTTCAACTTCTTGTTTTTATAGCTTAGAAAGGTGTTTCTTTCTTATAGAATATCATAAAACTAATTTTGATGGCCTATATTGCCTAAACTAAAAAGATGGAAAAATGACCCGTTTTTGACCAAAACCATGGACTAACCCCTTTGGAAAAATCTCAAATTTGGACTTTTTCAACTTCTAGTTTTTATAGCTTAGAAAGGTGTTTCTTTCTTAATGAATATCATAAAACTCATTTTCATGGCCTATATTGCCTAAAATAAAATGAGGGAAAAATTGCCCATTTTTGACCAAAACCATGGACTAACCCCTTTGGAAAAATCTCAATTTTTGGACTTTTTCAACTTCTTGTTTTTATTGCCTAAAAAGGTGTTTTTTCGTTCTAGAATATCATAAAACTTATTTTCCCAGCCTATATTGCCTAAACTAAAAAGATGGAAAAATGGCCTGTTTTTGACCAAAACCATGGACTAACCCCTTTGGAAAAATCTCAGTTTTTCGACTTTTTCAACTTCTTGTTTTTATAGCTTAGAAAGGTGTTTCTTTCTTATAGAATATCATAAAACTAATTTTGATGGCCTATATTGCCTAAACTAAAAAGATGGAAAAATGACCCGTTTTTGACCAAAACCATGGACTAACCCCTTTGGAAAAATCTCAAATTTGGACTTTTTCTTCTTCTTGTTTTTATAGCCTAGAAAGGTGTTTCTTCCTTCTAGAATATCATAAAACTCATTTTCCTGGCCTATATTGCCTAAAATAAAATGAGGTAAAAATGGCCATTTTTTGACCAAAACCATGGACTAACCCCTTTGGAAAAATCTCAATTTTTGGACTTTTTCAACTTCTTGTTTTTATAGCTTAGAAAGGTGTTTCTTTCTTAATGAATATCATAAAACTCATTTTCCCAGCCTATATTGCCTGAACTAAAAACATGGAAAAATTGCCCTTTTTTGACCAAAAACATGGACTAACAACTTTGGAAAAATCTCAGTTTTTTGACTTCTTCCTCTTTTTGTTTTTATAGCCTAGAAAGGTTTTTCTTCCTTCTACAATATCATAAAACTCATTTTGCTGGCCTATATTGCCTAAAATAAAATGACGGAAAAATTGCCCATTGTTGGCCAAAACCATTGACTAATCCCTTTGGAAAAATGTCATTTTTTCGACTTTTTGAACTTTTTGTTTTTATAGCCTAGAAAGGTGTTTTTTCGTTCTACAATGTCATAAAACACATTTTCTTGGCCCATCTTGCCTAAAATAAAAAAGATGGAAAAATGGCCAATTTTGGACCAAACGCATGGAGTAAACCCTTTCCAAAAATCTCAATTTTTCACTTTTTGAACTACTTCCCTTTATAGCCCAGAAAGGCGTTTATTCGTTCTACAATACGATAAAACAAATTATCCTCGCCTATATTGCCTAAAATAAAAAAGATGAAGATATGATAATTTTGGAAGAAAACAACTGACTAACCCCTTTGGAAAAATCCAGGATCTGGAAACACATAACACAAGGGATATGTGATTCCCAGGTGGCGGAACACATAACACTAGGGTTGTGTGTTTCCCAGATAGGGGAACACATAGCACTAGGGATATACCTTTCCAAGGTGGAAAAACACATAACACAAGGATTATGTGTTTCCCAAGTGGGGGAACAAGTAACACTAGTAAGATGTGTTTCCCAGGTAGGGGAACACACAACACTAGGGATATGTGTTTCCCAGATGGGGAACACATATGACACATTTTCCTGGCCTATATTGCCTAAAATAAAAAGGAGTCGAAAATGGCGAATTTTGGTCCAAGACCATATACTAACCTCTTTGCAAAAATCCCAATTTTTCAACTATTTGAACTTCTTGTTTTTATAGCCTAGACAGCGATTTTTCCTGCTACAATATCCCAAAACACATTTTCCTGGCCTTTATTACCTAAAATAGAAAAGATGGAACAATGGCCAATTTTGGACCACAACTATGGACCATGGACCATGGATCTTCGCAATCACTTTGCAAAAATCTAACTTTTTCGACTTTTTCATCTCCTTCTTTGTATAGCCTAGAAAAAAGTTTTTTCGTTACGCGATATCATGAAACACGTTTTCCTTGCCTTTTTTGCCTAAATTTCAAAAGAACGAAAAATGGCCAATTTTCGAACAAAACCATGGACTAACACCTTTGCAAAAATCTCAATTTTTCGACTTTTTTAACTTCTTTTTTTTATAGCCTAGAAATGTGTTTCTTCTTTCTAGAATATCATAAAACTCATTTTCCTGGCCTATATTGCCAAAAATAAAAAGACCGAAAAATGGCCCATTTTTGACCAAAACCATGGACTAACCCCTTTGGAAAAGGCACAATTTTTCCACTTTTACAACGTCTTGTTTTTATAGCCTAGAAAGATGTTTCTTCGTTCTAGAATATCATAAAAGTCATTTTCCTGGCCTATATTTCCTAAAATAAAGACAGGAAAATGACCCTTTTTTGACCAAAACCATGGACCCTTTTGAAAATGTTAATTTTTCGACTGTTTCAACTTCGTTTTTTTAAAGCCTAGGAAGGTGTTTCTTCCTTCTAGAGTTATCATAAAACTCATTTTTCTGGCCTATATTGCCTAAAATAAAAAGATAGATAAATGACCCTTTTTTGACCAAAACCATGGACTAACCCATTTGGGAAAAATCTGAATTTTTCGACTTTTTCAACTTCTTGTTTTAATAGCCTAGAAAGGTGTTTCTTCCATCTAGAATATCATAAAACTCATTTTTCTGGCCTATATTGCCTAAAATAAAAAGACGGAAAAATGGCTCATTTTAGGCCAAAACCATGGACTAACGCCTTCGAAAAATCTTAATTTTTCGACTTTTTCAAATTTTTGTTATTATAGCTTAGAAAGGTGTTTCTTTCTTATAGAATATCATAAAACTCGTTTTCCTGGCCTGTATTGCCTAAAATAAAATGACGGAAAAATGGCCCATTTTTCACAAAAACCATGGACTAACCTGTTTGGAAAAATCTCACTTTTTCAACTTTTTCAACTTTTTGTTTTTATAGCTTAGAAAATTTTTTCTTTCTTAATGAATATCCTAAAACTCATTTTCATGGCCTATATTGCCTAAAATAAAATGAGGGAAAAATTGCCCATTTTTGATCAAAACCATGGACTAACCTCTTTGAAAAAATCTCAATTTTTGGACTTTTTCAACTTCTTGTTTTTATAGGCTAGAAAGGTGTTTTTTCGTTCTAGAATATCATAAAACTTATTTTCCCAGCCTATATTGCCTAAACTAAAAAGATGGAAAAATGGCCTTTTTTTGACCAAAACCATGGACTAACCCCTTTGGAAAAATCTCAGTTTTTCGACTTTTTCAACTTCTTGTTTTTATAGCTTAGAAAGGTGTTTCTTTCTTATAGAATATCATAAAACTAATTTTGATGGCCTATATTGCCTAAACTAAAAAGATGGAAAAATGACCCGTTTTTGACCAAAACCATGGACTAACCCCTTTGGAAAAATCTCAAATTTGGACTTTTTCAACTTCTAGTTTTTATAGCTTAGAAAGGTGTTTCTTTCTTAATGAATATCATAAAACTCATTTTCATGGCCTATATTGCCTAAAATAAAATGAGGGAAAAATTGCCCATTTTTGACCAAAACCATGGACTAACCCCTTTGGAAAAATCTCAATTTTTGGACTTTTTCAACTTCTTGTTTTTATTGCCTAAAAAGGTGTTTTTTCGTTCTAGAATATCATAAAACTTATTTTCCCAGCCTATATTGCCTAAACTAAAAAGATGGAAAAATGGCCTGTTTTTGACCAAAACCATGGACTAACCCCTTTGGAAAAATCTCAGTTTTTCGACTTTTTCAACTTCTTGTTTTTATAGCTTAGAAAGGTGTTTCTTTCTTATAGAATATCATAAAACTAATTTTGATGGCCTATATTGCCTAAACTAAAAAGATGGAAAAATGACCCGTTTTTGACCAAAACCATGGACTAACCCCTTTGGAAAAATCTCAAATTTGGACTTTTTCTTCTTCTTGTTTTTATAGCCTAGAAAGGTGTTTCTTCCTTCTAGAATATCATAAAACTCATTTTCCTGGCCTATATTGCCTAAACTAAAAAGATGGAAAAATGGCCATTTTTTGACCAAAACCATGGACTAACCCCTTTGGAAAAATCTCAATTTTTGGACTTTTTCAACTTCTTGTTTTTATAGCTTAGAAAGGTGTTTCTTTCTTAATGAATATCATAAAACTCATTTTCCCAGCCTATATTGCCTGAACTAAAAACATGGAAAAATTGCCCTTTTTTGACCAAAAACATGGACTAACAACTTTGGAAAAATCTCAGTTTTTTGACTTCTTCCTCTTTTTGTTTTTATAGCCTAGAAAGGTTTTTCTTCCTTCTACAATATCATAAAACTCATTTTGCTGGCCTATATTGCCTAAAATAAAATGACGGAAAAATTGCCCATTGTTGGCCAAAACCATTGACTAATCCCTTTGGAAAAATGTCATTTTTTCGACTTTTTGAACTTTTTGTTTTTATAGCCTAGAAAGGTGTTTTTTCGTTCTACAATGTCATAAAACACATTTTCTTGGCCCATCTTGCCTAAAATAAAAAAGATGGAAAAATGGCCAATTTTGGACCAAACGCATGGAGTAAACCCTTTCCAAAAATCTCAATTTTTCACTTTTTGAACTACTTCCCTTTATAGCCCAGAAAGGCGTTTATTCGTTCTACAATACGATAAAACAAATTATCCTCGCCTATATTGCCTAAAATAAAAAAGATGAAGATATGATAATTTTGGAAGAAAACAACTGACTAACCCCTTTGGAAAAATCCAGGATCTGGAAACACATAACACAAGGGATATGTGATTCCCAGGTGGCGGAACACATAACACTAGGGTTGTGTGTTTCCCAGATAGGGGAACACATAGCACTAGGGATATACCTTTCCAAGGTGGAAAAACACATAACACAAGGATTATGTGTTTCCCAAGTGGGGGAACAAGTAACACTAGTAAGATGTGTTTCCCAGGTAGGGGAACACACAACACTAGGGATATGTGTTTCCCAGATGGGGAACACATATGACACATTTTCCTGGCCTATATTGCCTAAAATAAAAAGGAGTCGAAAATGGCGAATTTTGGTCCAAGACCATATACTAACCTCTTTGCAAAAATCCCAATTTTTCAACTATTTGAACTTCTTGTTTTTATAGCCTAGACAGCGATTTTTCCTGCTACAATATCCCAAAACACATTTTCCTGGCCTTTATTACCTAAAATAGAAAAGATGGAACAATGGCCAATTTTGGACCACAACTATGGACCATGGACCATGGATCTTCGCAATCACTTTGCAAAAATCTAACTTTTTCGACTTTTTCATCTCCTTCTTTGTATAGCCTAGAAAAAAGTTTTTTCGTTACGCGATATCATGAAACACGTTTTCCTTGCCTTTTTTGCCTAAATTTCAAAAGAACGAAAAATGGCCAATTTTCGAACAAAACCATGGACTAACACCTTTGCAAAAATCTCAATTTTTCGACTTTTTTAACTTCTTTTTTTTATAGCCTAGAAATGTGTTTCTTCTTTCTAGAATATCATAAAACTCATTTTCCTGGCCTATATTGCCAAAAATAAAAAGACCGAAAAATGGCCCATTTTTGACCAAAACCATGGACTAACCCCTTTGGAAAAGGCACAATTTTTCCACTTTTACAACGTCTTGTTTTTATAGCCTAGAAAGATGTTTCTTCGTTCTAGAATATCATAAAAGTCATTTTCCTGGCCTATATTTCCTAAAATAAAGACAGGAAAATGACCCTTTTTTGACCAAAACCATGGACCCTTTTGAAAATGTTAATTTTTCGACTGTTTCAACTTCGTTTTTTTAAAGCCTAGGAAGGTGTTTCTTCCTTCTAGAGTTATCATAAAACTCATTTTTCTGGCCTATATTGCCTAAAATAAAAAGATAGATAAATGACCCTTTTTTGACCAAAACCATGGACTAACCCATTTGGGAAAAATCTGAATTTTTCGACTTTTTCAACTTCTTGTTTTAATAGCCTAGAAAGGTGTTTCTTCCATCTAGAATATCATAAAACTCATTTTTCTGGCCTATATTGCCTAAAATAAAAAGACGGAAAAATGGCTCATTTTAGGCCAAAACCATGGACTAACGCCTTCGAAAAATCTTAATTTTTCGACTTTTTCAAATTTTTGTTATTATAGCTTAGAAAGGTGTTTCTTTCTTATAGAATATCATAAAACTCGTTTTCCTGGCCTGTATTGCCTAAAATAAAATGACGGAAAAATGGCCCATTTTTCACAAAAACCATGGACTAACCTGTTTGGAAAAATCTCAATTTTTCAACTTTTTCAACTTTTTGTTTTTATAGCTTAGAAAATTTTTTCTTTCTTAATGAATATCCTAAAACTCATTTTCATGGCCTATATTGCCTAAAATAAAATGAGGGAAAAATTGCCCATTTTTGATCAAAACCATGGACTAACCTCTTTGAAAAAATCTCAATTTTTGGACTTTTTCAACTTCTTGTTTTTATAGGCTAGAAAGGTGTTTTTTCGTTCTAGAATATCATAAAACTTATTTTCCCAGCCTATATTGCCTAAACTAAAAAGATGGAAAAATGGCCTTTTTTTGACCAAAACCCTTTGGAAAAATCTCAGTTTTTCGACTTTTTCAACTTCTTGTTTTTATAGCTTAGAAAGGTGTTTCTTTCTTATAGAATATCATAAAACTAATTTTGATGGCCTATATTGCCTAAACTAAAAAGATGGAAAAATGACCCGTTTTTGACCAAAACCATGGACTAACCCCTTTGGAAAAATCTCAAATTTGGACTTTTTCTTCTTCTTGTTTTTATAGCCTAGAAAGGTGTTTCTTCCTTCTAGAATATCATAAAACTCATTTTCCTGGCCTATATTGCCTAAAATAAAATGAGGTAAAAATGGCCATTTTTTGACCAAAACCATGGACTAACCCCTTTGGAAAAATCTCAATTTTTGGACTTTTTCAACTTCTTGTTTTTATAGCTTAGAAAGGTGTTTCTTTCTTAATGAATATCATAAAACTCATTTTCCCAGCCTATATTGCCTGAACTAAAAACATGGAAAAATTGCCCTTTTTTGACCAAAAACATGGACTAACAACTTTGGAAAAATCTCAGTTTTTTGACTTCTTCCTCTTTTTGTTTTTATAGCCTAGAAAGGTTTTTCTTCCTTCTACAATATCATAAAACTCATTTTGCTGGCCTATATTGCCTAAAATAAAATGACGGAAAAATTGCCCATTGTTGGCCAAAACCATTGACTAATCCCTTTGGAAAAATGTCATTTTTTCGACTTTTTGAACTTTTTGTTTTTATAGCCTAGAAAGGTGTTTTTTCGTTCTACAATGTCATAAAACACATTTTCTTGGCCCATCTTGCCTAAAATAAAAAAGATGGAAAAATGGCCAATTTTGGACCAAACGCATGGAGTAAACCCTTTCCAAAAATCTCAATTTTTCACTTTTTGAACTACTTCCCTTTATAGCCCAGAAAGGCGTTTATTCGTTCTACAATACGATAAAACAAGTTATCCTCGCCTATATTGCCAAAAATAAAAAAGATGAAAATATGATAAATTTTGGAAGAAAACCACGGACTAACCCCTTTGGAAAAATCCAGGCTCTGGAAACACATAACACAAGGGATATGTGATTCCCAGGTGGCGGAAAACATAACACCAGGGATATGTGTTTCCCAGGTGGGGGAACACATAACACCAGGGATATGTGTCTCCCAGGTGGGGATACACATAACACTAGGGATATGTGTTTCCCATGTGGGGGAATACATAAAACAAGGCATATGTGTTTCCCAGGTAGGGGAACACATAACACTAGGGATATGTGTTTCCCAGGTAAAGGAACTCATAACACTAGGGATATGTGTTTCCCAGGTGGGGGAACACATAACACTAGGGATATGTGTTTCCCAGGTAGGGGAACACATAAAACTAAGGATATGTGTTTCCCAGGTAGGGGAACACATAACACTAGGGATATGTGTTTCCCAGGTGGGGGAACACATAACACTAGGGATATGTTTTTCCCAGGTGGGGGAACACATAACACTAGGGATATGTGTTTCCCAGGTGGGGAACACATAACACTAGGGATATGTGTTTCCCAGGTGGGGGAACACCTAACACTAGGGATATGTCATTCCCAGATGGGGGAACACATATGACACATTTTTCTGGCCTATATTGCCTAAAATAAAAAGGAGTGGAAAACTGCGAATTTTGGACCAAGACCATGGACTAACCCCTTTGCAAAAATCCCAATTTTTCGACTATTTGAACTTCTTGTTTTTATAGCCTAGACAGCGTGTTTTCCTGCTACAATATCCCAAAACACATTTTCCTGGTCTGTATTACCTGAAATAGAAAAGATGGAACAATGGCCAATTTTGGACCACAACTATGGACCATGGACCATGGATCTTCGCAATCAATTTGCAAAAATCTAACTTTTTCGACTTTTTCATCTCCTTCTTTTTATAGCCTAGAAAAAAGTTTTTTCGTTACGCGATATCATGAAACACGTTTTCCTTGCCGTTTTTGCCTAAATTTAAAAAGAACGAAAAATGGCCAATTTTCGAACAAAACCATGGACTAACACCTTTGCAAAAATCTCAATTTTTCGACTTTTTTAACTTCTTTTTTTTATAGCCTAGAAATGTGTTTCTTCGTTCTAGAAGATCATAAAACTCATTTTCCTGGCCTATATTGCCAAAAATAAAAAGACCGAAAAATGGCCCCTTTTTGACCAAAACCATGGACTAACTCCTTTACAAAAATCTCAATTTTTCGACTGTTTGAGCTTTTTGTGTTTAGACCCTAGAAAGGGCTTTTTTCGTTCTACAATATCATAAAACACATTTTCCTGGCCTATATTGCTTAAAATAAAAACGATAGAAAAATGGTCAGTATTGGACCAAAACCATGTACTAACCCCGTTGCAAAAATCTCAATTTTTAACTTTTTGAACTCGTTGTTTTTATAGCCTAGAAAGGCGTTTTTTCGTTCTACAATATCATAAAACACATTTTCCCGGGGTATATTGCCTAAAGTAAAAAGGATGGTAAAATGACCAATTTTGGACGAAACCCATGGAGTTTTTGCAAAAGTCCCAATTTTTCGTCTGTTTTATCTTAATGTTTTTATAGGCTAGAAAGGCGTTTCTTCTTTTTAGAAACACATTTTTCTGGTCTATTTTGCCTTTAATAAAACGATAGAAAAACTGCCAGTTTCTTACCAAAACCGTGGACTATCCTCTTTGGAAAAAGGGAAATTTTTCGTGTGTGCGAAATTGTCATTTAGTACTAATTTTAGATCATCAAAGAACATAACACTAAAGGCTAACTCAAAAAAGTTCAACTTGGAAGAAATTTGAAGTTGTTGACCAAAACCCTTTGGAAAAATGCAAATTTTTCGTCTTTATTTAAATATAGTTTTTAAATTTTTAAAAGTCTTCTTCTCAAACTAGAACAATGTAAAAGCTAAAATTAAAGACTAATTTAAAGAAAAACAAACTTGGAAGAAATTTGAAAATTTCGGCCAAAATCGTGGGTTAACTCTAAAAAGCCTTCTTTTCACACTATAACTTCGTGAAACATTGCCTTATAGGCTAACTAAAAAGTAAAAACAAATTCGGAGAAATTTAGACGTTTTTGACCAAAATCATGGGTTAACCCTTTTGGGAAAATGCAAATGCTTCGTCCATATTTAAATGCAATGTTTAAACTCTAAAAAGCCTACTTCACAAACTAGAACACCGTGAAACATAACATTAAAGGGGTAACTCAAGGAAAAATAAACTTGGAAGAAATTGAAGTTTTTGGCCAAAACTACGGGTCAACCCCTTTTGAAAAATGCAAATTTTTCGTCTTTATTTAACTGCAATTTTTTAACTCTAAAAAGCCTCCTTTTCAAACTAGAACATCGTAAAACCTAAAATCAAAGACTAATTCAAGGGAAAACGAACTTGGAAGAAATTTGACATTTTTGACCAAAATCATTGGTTAACCTTTCGTCTATGTTAATATGCCATTATTAGAAAGTCTTGTTTTCTTTCTAGAGTATGTTAAACAATATATCTTGGCCGGTAGAGCGATTTTCGTATGACCTTGAAAAAAGGTTTCGGTAAGTGTTCGTTCTTTGTTTCATCAGCCAATGGATGAAAAGATCAAAACATGGCCTCTTCGTTTTCCCGCCAAAGAAACCCTAATATGGAGAAGGCATTGTTCGATTGGCCAATCGTGTTGTAGTATGACGTCAAAGCGAAGTATCGGTTGATTTCTAGAAAGTTCTCGGGCATGAAGTTTTTTCACCTGAGCGTTCGCTTAACCAATGAAAAGCCAGACGCGTTTGTCTGTCCGTTCGATAAACCAATCAAATCGCTCTATTTCCGTTCGTTTGTCGTTTCTGTTTTGTTCGCGCGCTTTCATTTTAAGGTCATACGAAAATCGCTCCATTAAAAGAGAAACAAAGGGATATGATGGACAAGTGTGCGTTCTCTGTACGACTATGGTACTGACTTATGAGAAGCAAAAAAGATTGACTAAAAGAAGACGTAATCATAAACTTTAAAACTTTAATTCCGACTATTTAAAGGAGAAAACGAAAACAGCTTATAAAATTCAAGAAATTAAATGCCATATAAGACCACTAGAGGAATGTCGATGTTTTGGTTACAATAAAATGGAAAAATTTGGTTGGGTTGAGTTAAATAATAAAACTGTACAAATAGAAGGCACGAACAATAATGCGTCAGTGTAAAAGGCATCAGAAGGCGGTATCAAGGGGCGAGTCATCCTCCTGCAAAGAAAACATAGCATTCATTAAAACAAGATAGTCCATGGCTGATAGTACAAACCGCATTTACGACGCGACACAGATTTTATTGAGTTACCAGTATTGTTTATTTGAGTAACTAACAGAAACGCCTTGCTTTTGATTGTAATCAGGCCGACGGAATTAATACATTTTTCTGCCAAATACGGCGCAAGTTTAAGGGCGGCTCCTATTCGAGAAAATAATAAAATGCGGTGTGCAATTTTTTCGAGCAACTCCGTACCAGTGCCGATCATTTTCCGAACGGTTCGGAAGGTCTCGGAGGAGGATCGGAAGATGTTCCACCTGTGGAAAAGTCCCGCTTGATCCATACCCTGCACGTTTAGTCAATCGGAAATTGGAATCTAATGACGTCACTTCCGGAAAAAGAGAGTAACACGAACAAACGTTTCCGATCATGTACCGAACGAGTTCGGAATGTCTCTAAGGAAGATCGGTTCTTACCGTGTTCTTCTCTTCTTGTGAGTCGCCAAATGTTTCAGGTAGTTCTGTCTTCTCGCGCCTAACGCGGATCGGAGTCTTCTAAGAACACGCATGAAATAAGAAAAGGAAAAGTATTGCACTTAGGTTTTATATTAGCAAGTAATCGCAACAATCTAGGGACATGAGACGAAAACAAATTTAACGAACCTCTTTTTCTCTATCTACGTCCTCTTCGCTTTCATACTCTTCTATGTCTTCTTCGTCGTCAATATCTTCCAGGCTTGTCCGTCTGCAGATAATCATTACATGTTGCCACTTTAGAAAAAAGAAAGAAAGTGGAGCCGAAAAAACCCTTTTGCGGTTTTCATAGCTCTGAAATTCAAATGCTCGTACGCGAAATCAACGTCGTAGGGAAAAATGCAAAATAAAGTCAACGGAGATTGTCAGTAAAACAGTAAAACCTCAAAAATTTCTACATTAGTCCATGTGTAGCTTGACAAGTCAGCTGACATTTCGCCACGCCTACTACTGGTTTCCTCGCGAAATAACGCCTGAGGATCGAGCGCAGAAACTCCAAGCTGATGAAGTGTCATCACCCTGATCTGGTGGTGCTGTGCCCCGAGGTACAATTGCCTCAACCAATCAAAAGCCAGATCCGAGCAGTGACACGTGATCAGTATGGTATTTCTCCGCTCGTTTCCCAGGCGTCATTTCGCGGAGAAACCAATGAAGGCGTCGCGAAAGATCAGCTGTCTTCTCCGGCTAGTCTGTCTGTGTGTGTAACAGGGTACCCACCCAACTGCTGATGTGTCCTTTTTACTGTAACTTATCCGCGGCTTTTTGCTGCGCTGTTGTGCCTTTTGACTGGATAACCACGATCTTTGTGACGAGGCGGGAAGGCTGAAGGGAAGAAAGAAAGCAGTCAACTCAAAAGCTGATAAAAGCTCTCGGGTGTAGTGTGAATATACCCATAGGGTTGATTTTTCATGGGCCATTTTGAAGAATTCTGTTTTCTAGAACTAACACTTTCCAGTAGCCACATATTATGTTGATGTTACATAGAAACACTGATTACACAGCCTCCTCCTCGGGCACTTCGTTTTTCGCGTGGCAGAGGCGAGCGCGAAACGCGAGTGACTGGTGATGAACCGCAAGGTACCATGGGAGGGGTACAGTCTCCTTCCCACCTTCCTTTGCGCGTACATTTTCATCGAAAGAGAGACGTCTGGGTACGAAGCAGCTGATTACTTATTTTTGAGACGTTTTCGAACATATACGTATAATTTTGAACACTGCCTGAACAGCTCGGAAAATCAAAGTAAGAATATGCTCACTCCTTGGAATAAACTACTAAACACGATGTCGTCGCACTTTAAAGTTAACCCATTCGCCCCTGAACCGCCCGTGCGGAACCACGTCCTTTCTAACCCTCGTGACGTTATCAGTTTTAACGGTCAAGGCCAACTTTGTCCGCTAACTTGTGCAGAGTGAAGAGATCTTTCAAACCATACCAGAATGGGCACAATTCAGTCAAGGACACCGGAGAAAACAGCAAAAAACCATGCAAGATTTGACCTGTAAATCTCCAAGAAAATCTTGTTCCATTACCCACCTACCTTTCCTTTCACCTAATCCTAAGATCCTAAAAGCTTTCCTAAAAACTCTTCCCATCAAAATGAAGCCTACTAAATGCCCAGCAAGAGGAAAAAATATGAGCAAGAAAAGCGAAAAAAGAGGGGAGGAGAGAAAGGGAAAAGTAAAAGTCAAGACTGCTGTGTCACTTTCAAACCCAAAATTTTGCTTTCTGCGCATGCCCGAACTTCGCAAGCTGATATTTTGCATCTGGATCAGAAGGCCGTGAAGAGTACTACCGGTAAACGGGTTTGTGGTAAGTTTAGCTCTTTATAGCATGATAGTGACCACAAAACTACTCGACTAGCTTCAAAACACGTTTTTTGGCAAAATCTCCAGGAGCGAATGGGTTAAGAGAAGATATATATTTCCAAACGCACAACGATGTGATTTTCTAAGAAGAAGGAACCCTTGCATCTCGCTGAAGTTAACATAACAGACTTCGTCACCTTTCAAAATCCCGATCATCATCACCCTCTTCCTCATCTTCTCTCTCCTCGTCCGACTGCAACGTCTCGTCCCGTTTTCTCTTCTGCTGTTCCCGTTTCTGCTCACTACTCTCCCCTCCCTCCTTACGACTCGTTTTCTTAACAGAAGATAATGGTGCCTGCTCCTCCTGAGTCCACTCCCCTGAACCCGAGGAAATGTCATCATCGTCATCGTCAGCAACAGGTTGTTCCTGTTGAACAGGTTTTGGTGTAGGTGGTTCGGTTTGTTGAGCAGTCGTCTTAGTTGATTTTGGAGGCCGTCCTCGTGCCTTTTTCGGTTTCTTGGCCTGTTTGCTCATCCATTCTCCTTCTTTGCTCTCATTGCCTGAAAACAGTAAGCACAAAAATGAGATGAAAGACAGACTGATGAGACCTAATTTTTTTTAAACACTGCACAAGGTTTTTTTCGACAGTCAAGTTTTTGGGTAAACTTAATGGCTTCATCCACCTATATCGGCAAGGCTCAAGCTTTAGACGTCATTCATTGAACACAAAGTGTGACCATTCAAATGAAAGCTACTGAGCAGGACGTTCCTGTGGTAACGTTTATTACGCTGTACAAGGTGGTTCTACTTTTTCGCTTCTGGAACTAGGGTGGAATCGCACTAATAATCGCTGAACTAAACGAGTGTACCTTCCATCGGCAGTTTTCTCTTTGCACGACTTCCTTTCTGTTGACCTACAGAAAAAAGAAATGCCAGATGCCATAACAATTTATCCGGTAACAAACTGAGTTATTTCGTGTGAGTGGGGTGGGGTTAAAGATGTGCTCGGGGGAGAGGGGTGGCTGGATAAGGATTCAGAAAATGACTTCAGTTCTTCAGAATGACAAGGGGAGAGGGGAGCGGACATAATACTTAACAGGGGCACTTCGAGATCTATCAAGGTTTAAATAAATGAACATTTGTTTTCAGATTCCAAAAACTTAAACGGTAAGTTTGGACATATTTTCTTGGCTTAACGTACCGCTCCAAACGTGGGGGATTGCTCTCTTTACATAAGCTATTTCGACAAAAAAATCTACTTGTCCTGGGACTTCTTTAAGCCTTGAATTAGGGCTCAGGATTAAGGATTTTACAGGTAACAAAAAGAATGCAGAGTGAATTTGGTGATGCAGTCGGAGAGTTGATTCTCTCTAGTTCTGTAAAGTACCTGGTTCGAGCCCTGCCGGTCATATTACTACTTGACATTACCTTCCTCTTCATCTTCCTGTCCAGCCAGGCCGGTTCTGTAAGATATCAATGGATTCCACTGCTCTCCCTTGTTGTGCGTCAATCCCTTGGCATGTTCATCAAGGAACGACAAACTGCAATCAAGTTATTTTTAACATTTCCTAAGTACAGCCCACTATAGAGAAAGGAGCTCTATCGCTTAACCCTTTAAGTCCCAATAGTGTCCAAGATCAATTTTCTCCTTACAATTATCCATACACTGTAAAGAGAGAAGTTTTGAGAATCAATGAAATGATCACCCAAGAGAAAATATTTTGATCTTTGAACAAATTCTCTCAACCAATTCTTTAAGGAAATGTACGGAGATCAGTTTGGAGAATTTGTATGTGGATACTGGGACTTAAAGGGTTAAGTACCAGCTTTATGAACAGGGGCATGGATTCGACACACGGCCTGGTCACCGTCAGCACTCGTGATTTGAAATAACTGAGTAGATTGTGCTGCTTTTGTTCTGTCATTAACAAATGAGATTTATTTCTGAAAGAAATAAATGGTTTTATGCTGAATGTGACTAATTAATATTGTATTTCTCCAGTTACCAGCAAAGAAGGGTTTTCCTGTCATCCGGGTGATTTGTCACGAAAGTGTCGTTTATGTCACGGGTCATGTAAGTCACAGGAGCGAGGCACAAGGCCTCCTTCCTCGCATTACAAGACAAACATGAAGCATAAATAGCAAGATTATTTTCATTGACGGAGGTGAAGCACTATCCCGAACTAAAAATGGTGAAACTTATAACCGTTGATAACTTGCTTCCACTATTACAACATTTTCGCTAAAACCCGTGGTAGAATGACGACAGTTCTCACGTTTTCCCGCCAAAATGACGATGTTTTACGCCTGCGCACTACCTAGTAGAGAGAAAAGCTCCTGTTCGTACTCCTCCCTACCCTGGGTACCAGAGGTTTTCTCGCGTGCAGCGGGAATTTTCGGTGTTGGCCGAAGGCCGACACATCTTCGGCCGTAGGCCGAATTCACGAGCGACGAGTCACTATAAAGACTTGACAGAAACCGGAAACCGCGCTAGAAAAGTCTCTGGCACCCAGGGTAACTCCTCCCCGTCTTAGAATGTAAAAGTCTCATTAACAAAATGAACTATAACCGAGCCGCAGTACAATGATAAAGATCAATACTTACACTCCCGAGTTACCAAACTTGTCCTGAGTTATGAGTTTGAAAGTAAATTCGTTCAACACCTCTAAGAACTGAAGGTTGGTTGGTGGTTCGTCGCTTTGCTTCTCCTTCTGAACTGAAGTGTCTCCGTTCCTAAGACTGTACATGATTCCTTCTCTACAAAATATGGCGAAAACGGGATGTCAGTTAATAAATGGCCAACCTTCAACTGCAGTACTGCTTTACGAGGTGGTTCTAACTTTTGAGTCTTTGGACGAAATTTCAGAGGTTATCATTCAAATGAAAACTACTGAGCACTACTTTCCTGTGGTACTGTTTATTATGCCGTACAAGGTACAAGTATTATTTACAATGGAAGTTATTCAACATTATATCGTTACTAAATACAAACCGATGTAAAGTTACAACGCATTCACGTGCTTGTGATTTCGCAGTGTCAACCCCAACTGAGAGAGCAAATCTACGGGCAAGTTCCTGCAAAAACAAACAAAAGCAATAAACCATATAATGTGTAACTCCAGAAAACTTCAATAACACTGCACACTGGCTAGCCTAATAAAATCATTTTATAGACCTTCACTTTTAGGTTTAACTACTTCTTAATGTAACAACGGTTTTGTCTGAGTGGCATAAACTAAATCAGCTGCTAAACCATTCAGAATTCAAGAGCGCATGTACATGTACGTAGCAAGCAAAACTGCAGTAAAAAGTACACGACCAGGGTAAGGTTCGCTGTGATTAGTTCTAAAAGTGTAGCGCTGAGTTGAACGAGATGAAACATATATGAACCCAAAGCAAACACGTGTAGCAGATGCAAAAGACTTGGAAAGGCTCAAGACATGATTGCTTTTGGTTTTACTCCAGATTGGCTCCGAAAGGAGCGAGATTTTCAGCCAATCAAATTACGTGGCAATCCAAAACCATGGCAACTTGCAGCTACACCCAATTAATGCTCCTTTAACTCACCTTGATTGCTCCGAACTCTTTGGGGCTTACGTTTGCTTCACCATTGTTGTCATCGAGGAGCTTCTCAAACTCTTGCTGCAAGCTCAACAACAGTGCTTTGGCAAATCCTTTGTGGTCAATCTCTCGACATTTGTTCATTGTGTAGCGGATTATATCCCCAAAATTATTGTACGCCTTTAGGAAAACAAAAGAAAATTAGAAACAGCGTATTTTCAGCTATACTGAATAACGAAGTAAATGCAGCCAAACCTCATACGCAACCATCTCTCAGAAGAGACCACTCAACCAAAATTAGTTATCCCCATCAAAGCAGTACGGTTGGAAAAACTTGTAGGCGACAACAAATTTTAGAATTTTGTACGGTCGCTTGCGGGACTTCTTGCTGCATTTTTTAATGCTTGCTCAGAGCGAAGCAAAGGTGAACTTTGGAGAAAACCTTCTCCTCATATAGGAACCTTAAGTATGTAATTTCCACATATATATCGTGGTAGCTGGTTAAACAACTTTTTCATCATCATTATCATCACCATCGTCAACGTCATCATCATCAACATCAACTTTAACGTCATCGTTATCATCATGATCATAAAAGTCATTACCACCATCATCATCATTATACTGATGGTTTTCGGACTTTGCGACCTTGACTTTAAATGGTTCCTCCAAAGGCACAATTGTTTTATTTTCCACTCAAAAGGTATCACAACTATCTAGAAGCTAAGAAGTATACTGTGTATAAAAATGATCGGAAATGGTTTAAACGGGTCTTCATGAAATTATTTTTTAAGTCGATAAAGTCCCTTAGTCAACAAATCTAGTGGTAAAGACCAAAATTAAGTGGTAAATTCCGATTTTTACCAATTCTGCGAGTTATGTAGATACCACTTAAGAGTTTCGCAGCTCATGACTTACCACGGGCCTTTTTATTTCCCCTTTTTTTCGAGCGATTGCAAACGCCACGATATGTGTTACGTTGAACGGTACTTGCGAAGGAAAAATTTTGCGAAGAATTTTAAAAGTGTGTTTTCAAACTCAAATCGAAATACGAAAGGCTGTATTCAATCGCTTAACGTGAAATTCCGGTCAGTGGTAGTTATTAGTAATATCTAACTGTCTTTTAAATTAGAAATGGTAATATTTATGCTTATAATTTTTTTTCGAATTTTTTTTCTGAGTACCCCTTTTACCTACCGGGTCCCGTAGTCCACTTAATTACGCTTCAGATCGAAATATTAAAATATTTGGAGAACATTTTGACGAGAGAGCAGCGAATTGGAAAGGCGATAACGCTCAACAAAGTCAATAATGTAGCTCGAGTTTGGTAGTGTTTCGTAAAAACCACGAGCCGGGAGATCCATATTTATGAGCGAAGAGGTCGCATTTTCCACAAAAGTTGCGCTGGATTCTAAAGGTCTCTACGTCCAAATATTTTCAATTTTGTCGTATTTTGAGGACATAACTGACCTCAGAGAGGTGTGAGGCACTTGAGGTAAGTTACGTTTCATGTTACTTTGGGGAGACCGGTACCGAAAACAAACAAAAAAGATTAATGCACCCCTTAGGTTGAAAAGTTGCAGCTTAAGTTTTGTTACCGCTTTTTGCGTTCTCAAAGGTAAACTAGAATACATCGGTAAAACCCAACGAACTTGAAACGATGCATCATGTTTGAAACCGAGGTACGGTGGCAATCGTATGTAAGGTACAAGAATGTTGTGGAAAACTCCCTTGAACCCCCTTAAATAGACCAAAATGGGTGTGGCTCAGACTACGCTTTTCCCCTACAATAGCCGATTCTTAAAAAGGCAACCAGTTCCAGGGACCACTTAATACTGGAGCTGATGTGATCTATATTGCATATATATTGCGCGAAGTTGTATGAAATTATATACTGCCGTTAACACAATATGAGCGCGTTTAAAGTAATTTTCTCTAAAAGGTGGAGAATTTTGTATGTTTAAAAACATTAGATTTCCATCCCGACCACCCTAAGTGAGACTAAGAGGGTGTTTACATGACACCGGGGCGACTTTCGCCCCGGAGCGAGTTCACTCCGGTTCCCTCTGATGGCTCTATATTTGTTTACATGATACCAACACAAATCTCATGCTGGCGCGAGTCACCCCGGCGCGAGTTCACCCCGGTTCTTGTACCGGGGTGAGAATTTCACTCCGGTACGAAACCTCGCAACGGTGTCATGTAAACACGAAACTACCACCCGTTTCGGTGTGAAATCAGTCTGCCGGTAGACTGAAACGGGTAGCGCATGCGTAATGATCGCGATTTTGAATCATAAGTGCATTTTATCAACATGAAGTGTACCTTCAAATAACGAGATGTGAAATAACTCAGTCATCATGTAAACGCGATACGAAATCAAAAAGTCATGTCGGTATGAAACTCGCGCCGGTGCGAGTTTTCTCATGTAAACACCCCCTAAAGTCAACAATTTACACTCCCAATGGAAACGAGGGTTAATAAAAGATTAATTTACGTGCTGGTCATATTCGTTGGTTTAGTGCTTTTCACATCTTCAGATCTTCACGACACCATCAGCTAATTAAATTAAGTATCAACTAGTAGTTGGAGGGGAAAAAGGAGCCACTGACAAGCGTTTTCATACGAACTACAACTAGAAATTAAAAAATATATATATTCTATTTGTGTGCGTGTATACTTATCAATCACAGAACGTGATAAGAATGTAGTAAGGATATCAATGATAAACTTCTGACTGCGACTATGGTTTTTCCCTTTTTTCACGTTTTGAAGGTCATCATCTGTAATCTACTCCTTAACAGAGGCATGGCAAAAATGCCTAATCAACGAATTTTACGGAGTATTTTTCGTTGCCCTCTTCGCGGCTGTGGCTCCAAAGTATTTAAGCTCCCTCGTCATTTAAAGAATGTGCATGGCTGGAGTGCCGAAAGAGCCAGAAATGCTGTTAATCAATTTGACATGCGCCACGACCAACGAAACTCGAAGAAACCGAAAGAAATGAGGAATAAGAGAAGGAGAAAAGTCTGTTGCGAGTGTGGGCGCAAGCAAAGGTATCTATCAAAACACTTACAGAAGCAGCACGGGTACATACAAGGCACAAAGAGGTATTGGAAGGTTCTTAAAGAATCCCGGCCTGTCTATCTGTCCAGTGCTTCTCTCGCTCAGAATTTTGACGAGATAGAAGGTGACTCACCAGGTGAAGAAGCTACTGAAACAAGTAACCAGTTCAAGGAGAGGAAAACAAATACTGCACCTAGAGGACATGTGAATGACGACACAGGCACCTTGGGGGGCAGCCAGTTCAACTTGGACTGTAGACAAAGTGATTGTTGTAGAATCGGCAAGTGATGGTGAAGACGACTTTGAATATTTAGAGGGGTGTGAAGAAAGCGACAATGCTATGGAGGACCAAACTGAAGCTTGTGATCAACAAAGTAAAAGAGTATTCGAAGCGTTCGAGAAATGGATCCTTAGCCCCGATGGGGGCGAAAAAGAAGCAAGGCCAGTTGCGCTAGTGGTGCGACAAGTGGAGACAATACTGTCGATGATAGGAACACAAACCGTTGAAAGCTTGTTTGACAAGGAGCTAATTCGCGACAAGTTTTACCCAGAGTCGAGAGCGTCGCACAAGGCAGCAACGACAATCAGTTATCTTCATTCTCTGCGCAAGTTTTATACGTTCGCTACAACAGAGGATGACATCGGGCTTCCCCAAGGATGCGAAAAAACGGCAGACACGCTCTTTAAAAAATGTGGGCAGTGGTGTAAAAGTCTTCGCAAAGAGGTTAAAGAGAGATTTTGGGAGAAACAAGAGGAAGATCTTGCACGTCTTATTACCCCAGAAAAAGTTCAAGAATTTGCTAAGTCAGAGTTTGCTCGTAATCAAGTCAAGATCATTGGTGATTTGATAGACAAAGACCAGAATTCTACATCTCTAAGCCAAATTGAGTACTGTGATTTGAGAAACTTCTTGTTCATACACCCGCTTTACCAGAATGGGCATGGAAGCGGTGTCATAACAAACAGAACTCTGGATGAGTACAAGGAAATGAGCTGTGTGGATGAAACATACATGATTTCTGTTAAAGATCATAAAACATACAGTCAGCATGGCCCAGCAAATCTCTGCTTCTATGAAAGCCTCAAAGGTTGGTTGGACATTTACGTCGCGCACGCAAGGCAGGAAGTTGTGAACGGCGGTGGATCCACTTGCTTGTTCTTAAACTGGAAAGGAGCGAAGATGCAGAGCAGCGATCTGTCATCAGCTATAACAAGCGCCTGGCGGAAGGGTGGTATGATTGATAAGGAGACACGTATCTCAGGAACACTAATGAGGAAGTCATGCACAACAGCAATTCGACAGTACAATAAAGAGGTCAAGGGTAATGTCGCCGCACATATGACACACACTGAACGAACTGCAGACAAGCATTATCATCTCGTGCAAAAGCGCACAAACTCTGCTTTCGCTGCTAGGCAGTTGACGGCAGTAATGCATGGCAGGAGTTCTCCTGCTGTACCATCAAGTAGCAAAAATGATGACATCGAGCAACCTAGTATGAGAAAAGCTGATTTTGATTCAGCTCTTGGAGGAAAAGATGACGGTGATCTTGATGCGGTACCTGTACCTCCGGTACGCCAGACCTGGACAAAGGAAGAGGAAAGAGCAATAAAAGAAACCTTCGTAGATAATATCAGCCGCCAGTCGATTACGTTACGGGAAGTCCTTGCACTTAAGTGCACACATCCACTGCTCGTAGACTGTGAAAACAAAAGACTGTTGGACAAAGTCAGAGGATTGTACAGGTTCAAGAAATCTCAGGGTTCTCTTTTGGAGAAGTGGAGGCCAGCGATTGTAATGACAATGCGACCGACTCGAACTCAATTATAAATCCGACTACAAATCAAGGAAAATCGAGAGTTTTTGAAGAAGAGGAGGTGAAGGTCTTTTCAAACCTTTTTAAGGACTTGATTCAAGGCAGTCAAAAGATTGAATCAAAAGATGTTGTACAGCGATTGAACGAGAGCGGCCATAAAGACATCATACAAAAATACTCTAAGCAGCAAGTTACTGACAAGATCAGAGGTCTTCGTCCAACTCACATAAGGCAGTGGAGAAAGTAAAGGAGAGCACTCGGCTCCACTTCCTGATTTTATGGTAGACGATCCGAAAAAAATAAATTACCGCGCTTTTCACAAACATGCGAATTGTGAATTTCAAAAGCCAACTGACGATTGTGTTTTTCGCTGCCGTCAATCATCTTAACGGACCTCTTAGAAACAAAACTTTACTTTAACAGGTTCAATAGGTCATGGTTTCTGATTTGTGATTGGTGGATTTCTATCCGTTTTGTGTGTTACTGTGTTTCAAGGTTCGTTGCTTGTGATCTTAATTATGATTGACGGCAGTGAAAAACGCAATTGTGAAAGCTACTGAAACAAGTAAGCTTTAGAGATCGCATGTTTGTGAAAAGCGCAGTAATATTAAAAAAAAAATCTTCTTTTAATAATTGAAAGACAGCAGTTGCCTCGAACAAAATGCTTTAGTTTTCTGTGTCTTCTCGGTCGTTTTTCTGATGTTTTGTGGATCATCTACATGAAATTTATTTCCGCCATCTTACTACTTCGAAAAGAAGAGATAGTTAAACTGGTACTTTTTGTACAGGTTCAAAAATGGTCAAAGTTCTTGACTTAACTACCATCTTGTAAGTTATGGTGCATAGCCACCGTTCTATACATGCATGTTGAGTTTTTTATATTTTATTATGTCCACAAAATGTAGGGGCCAAGCTAACGGTTTAAGGTGTTCGGAGATAACTTTGTAACCTTTTTGTGCGTCCGACGCATTATACCTATTCAGTTTCACTTAGAAGTTCTCTTTTTGTTCTGTTGCCGTCTCAGGAAATACTTCAATAGGTTTAAGATCTTTTGCAGATTGATCCCCTTGAAATTTTTACAATGGTACTACATCGTTAATCGACTTCTTGGTTATGTTTAGTTCTTGTTACTTGTAGTTTACAACCATCATTTATGTACGAAGAACTCATCTCTTGTCCACTGATTTTTAAGTATCAAAGACGTTTGATGTTACTTTTTGCGCTGGAGTGGTTTTCAATAAATTGAAACGTTAACTCATTTTTCGTCAAACACGACAAAGAAGATCATTGGTAACAAACGTAAACAGAACAGAAACTAGTGGAAACAGCAAACGCAGAACGTAGATAATTATGTTTTACGTTTTTGTAACTACAATCATACGTTGCCAATACATAAATTACTTTTAATGTGCAACCGGAAGCCACTCCAGTGCATTTTCATATTTTTTGTCCGAAAATTCTACAATTTAACTACCCTAGTAGATTTCATGCTTATTTTAGGATATTTCTCTATATTCTTGTAGCCTCTGGTGCACGAACCACCAGATTTCCCTCGGATGTATAAAAAAACGCTTGATTAGTACTACCGTTTACATTAGAATGTCTTTCACATTGAAACCTTGAGTAGTTTTACTCGTCTGTCGTTTAACACAACTGAGACGACATTGTCAAGAACCCAACAGAAATTAGTGGAAATACCAAACGCGGAACGTGTAGGCGTGTTTGTGTTTTTCGTTTTTGCTAACAATCACAGACGGTGACTCAAATGCTGTTCTCATTGCATTGTTTCAAGCGAAAAAATAACTGAAATAAAGGATAATTTTTGTTATACACTGTCGTCATTTACTGTATTTACAGTATATTTTATAACGTAATAACTTTTCCTGTTCTTCGCTCATTTTGATCGTATTGTTTCCAAAGGCTGCTAAGAGATGGTGTCTCACAGTCACATCAGAAATTTTGTCCAACTTGTGTTATTTAAGTGTTTTTAGAAATGTCTGTCAAAAACAGATAGAATAAAGAATATAGGGATGGTTAAAATAGTAAAATAACGTAGTCCTTAAGTCAACACAAAAAGTCGTTGAGTCCACAAATAAGACGCTGAGTCCACAAAAAGTCCTCAAGTCCACTTTTCCGAAAGTCGCTAAGTCAACTCCAAGTCTCAAAGTCAACAGCATGGTCCTTAAGTCCACATTTTCGAGACGCTGAGTCCACAAAAAAGGGTCCAAAGTCCACCATCAATCTAATCATCATCTTCATTTATATCATCAACGTCATCATTACCATCATCATCATCGTCATTATCATCAACGTCATCATTACCATCATCATCATCGTCATTATCATCAACGTCATCATTACCATCATCATCATCGTCATTATCATCAACGTCATCATTACCATCATCATCATCGACAACATCACCTTCAACATCATCATCATCATCATCATTATCGTCGTCATGGTCAGCATCATCATCATTACCATCTTCATGTCCCTCCGTGCCACAATACGAAATTTTCTTCATAAGGCCAAATGAATATTTACTTCACTAACTGTTTAGAATGAACAAAACTTTCCCAAACCTTGATAAGATAAGAAAACACAGGGGCGACCAGTTTCATATCAAACACATTGTAAGCGATGAGTTTACAGAATCCAGCAAGGCAAGTCCTCTTTTCACTAAGTTCCAACGCACTGTCATCAGTTTGATCCTCTGCGAATTTAACAGAAAATTATTAGTACATCAACCAAAAAATTAACATGATCAGCGTCGTGCTTCAGTAATAGGGGGCTTTAGTAACAAGGACTATAATGGCAGCGAAATGGTTCCTATTAAAAGTCGCGATTATTCCAATTCGATTAAAATCTCAAATGTAAGTGAATTTCCCGCGAACTAAACAGAAAAATTCCTCATCGTGTGTTTATGGGTCCCACATGAAAAGTCGCATACGGGAATTTCACGTCCTAGTCCTGCAGTGACCGCAAAGAAATGTGCGACAAAGTGTGTATGCACCTGAGATCTTTGCCAAAATTTGCAATGGTAAAGCAAGAATAAACATACGCCATATTTTCTCGTACTTCTTACATCTTTTGATCACGCTCTGATAGTGCGATTTTCGTATGACCTTGAAAAAAGGTTTCGGTAAGTGTTCGTTCTTTGTTTCATCAGCCAATGGATGAAAAGATCAAAACATGGCCTCTTTGTTTTCCCGCCAAAGAAACCCTAATATGGAGAAGGCATTGTTCGATTGGCCAATCGTGTTGTAGTATGACGTCAAAGCGAAGTATCGGTTGATTTCTAGAAAGTTCTCGGGCATGAAGCTTTTTCACCTGAGCGTTCGCTTAACCAATGAAAAGCCAGACGCGTTTGTCTGTCCCTTCGATAAACCAATCAAATCGCTCTATTTCCGTTCGTTTGTCGTTTCTGTTTTGTTTACGCGTTTTCATTTCAAGGTCATACGAAAATCGCTCTAACTGCAATAATGCACTAAAACACCGAGCATCGTATATGTTTCTGTCATGCAAGTTCTTACGCCAGCATAACAGACTCGAATCAAACATAAGGCATTGTTTTAACAATAAAAGAAAAGCAGAAGAATTATTTACCGTCCTCATCCTCTGGCTCTTCCTCATCTAGGTCTACAAATATATGACTGATAACATAATCTCTGAGTCGCACTTGTGTGCTGTGATCAGCTTCATGCACCAGAGGGGCCAACAGAGGTGCTGCAATGCAACCACACGAAATCCGTTCAACGTCATGTAAGAAGTGAAACTGCACAACAATATTTTTTTAAAGTGTAGTTAGCGCGTGAACAAGAAAAACATATGGCGTGAATATTCCTCGACTACACGAAATTTATATTCACCCCTCCAGTAAATCAACTTGTATCTAAAAGACCGGTGAGCAAAAGAACACTAGAGCCAACCACACAGTGTAGGATATGTAGAAACAGCTTGGTTAGCTGGGTACAGGGTCTTACAGTTGTACAAAAGCAAGAGATATTTCTGCAATAGCTTTTATAAACTACAAACTTGAGGCGTGAAAGGACCTCACTCTCTCAATTTACTACCTAAGCCAACACATCTTGGGAGCTGATCTTCAACATGGCCACATTAATTATGGGCGTTGTTCCCAACTATGAAAACTGTGGAATTAAGGACTGTGAAAGATTTGAACCCCAGAGTCATTTTATAAGTAGGTTAAGCATGATTGCCCGGGTGAACGTAGTCCTGAATTTGTTGTTGACAGTGACTGACGTTTCGACAACCTGTGCGCCAGTCAGCGTCAGAGTCAAAGTGAGTTGCATCACGTCAGTTGATGGACTACATTCACCGGTATGATCATGCTCAACCTACAGCCTTTAGAGTTTTACCAAAATTCCATCATCCAATTTTCTGAAACCCAAGCAAAATTACAGCTCATCAACTCTAATTGACAGTTTTTTTGTTTTTCAAGGAGAAAAAGGAAATTGCTGGCAAGAAAAATGCTGCAGTTGTCTAGAAAATACATCTCTATTTTGTCATGGAAGCATTCAATACCATAGAAATGAAAGGTCTGGGCCCGGTTGTTCAAACGTTGGAGAGCGTTATCCACGGGCACCGGATAAATCACTATCCAGTGGATAAGTATTGGCGAAACTAATTGCACTATCCACTGGATAGAGATTTATCCGGTGGATAGCGCTATTCAGACTTTGAACAACCGAGGCCTGGTCTGCAACAGCAAAGATTACATTAACATAATTATGACACAGCACTATGGAGATTTTAAGACATGTTTTTGGATATTTTATTACCTACAAGGTATCTAGGTGAAAATAGGTTATGTATTTTAAATTTTACATTAAAATAACTAACACATACCACTGTTTCTCAATTGTTTTGCAAAAACAATCAGCAAATCACACATGCAGTTAAAAGCCTGGAAATAAAGAAACAAATCAGATATCAAACATACAGAGACTATGGAGACAGCAACCATTCAAAACTAAATTTTTTCCACAAAAAAGAATTTGCGTGGACTTTGGTCAAATTTCTAAAAGGATTGGTGAAATCATAACTGCTTATAGCCAGAAACATAATATTGTCTTATTGCAATGAAAATATTCCTTTAACTTGCAGAGTCTCATAGAGAACTGTTATGTTGTTCTCCAGCTTTTGAGTATGTGGAGGATTTTTCATGTGAAACCCCTTCAGCAGTATTTAAGTTCTTGGTACTTGGTGATCAGCATCAAATTTCTCCTTGCAATATCAATGCTTTGTAACACAGAGTGGTCATGAGAATTACGAACATGATCACACAAGATGAAATTGCTTGATATTTTATCAACTTCTCCTCACTAGTTCTGTAGGAAATGAATAGGGACAGCAAATTGAGAATTCAAATTTTGATCTTACGGTTTAAAGGGTTACGAAGGCCGATTTTCTCGAATGTAAATTATTTCCTTACTTACCACTCTCTGCACTGATGGAGAACTAAACTGTATGAGCTCATCACACTGGGGAATGAACTGACTCACTCGTCTTTTCAGAGTTCTCATTTCATGCTATAACAAGGCATAAATGCTTGTCAATGTGGTTTCTGCACAGATATTTTCCTAGATTTCTACCACTACATATTACTACATAATCAACAAAAAAGGTTGCAACGATAATTAATGAAATGGCCACTTAACGGGAAATGCTTTGATCTTTGAACAGATTCTCTCAACTAATTCTTTAAGGAAAGGTATGGAGATCAGTTTGGAGAATTTGTATTTGAATATCGGGGCTTAAGAGTGGATCATTTCCACTGTCATGTAATTATTACCTGGGTACGGGCATGAATTTTACATGCATCAACAAAATAGAGGCGACGTGCGAAAGGCCACCAGCAAATGTAAAAGTTGAGTGAGGTCCAACTTTTACATTAACGTGTGACCTTCCATTTATTGCCCCTATCGCATTTACTCGCGTAAAATTTACATGCGTACGCACGTAAAAATTACACAATGGTGGAAATCCACCTGAAAGGGTTAGGCAATTATTGTAGTTCATAGATGCTGTAGCCTGTTCTCAAATCCTCTGTTTCTGTAGATTTATTCACCGTAAACAAAGAGGGTGTAGGTAGGGTAAGGAGAAAATTGTGCTTCGCCCTCATTCTCGCGCTCAGAGCTCGCGTTACTCGCGTGCTCGTTGATTTTCTAAAAGAAAAAGAAAAAATATCTGTGTACAGGCTAATAGATGCTGTGGCTCTATGGTGATACCTTATCAGGCTGGTTGACATCGATTTCTTTTAAGCTCCAAACAAGCAGCATCTGTACACTTGTAAAGGTTAGTTCTAGAATCTAGAAAAGCAAAGCACCAGAAAGTCAGCAGCTGTTACAACATACCTTTATGCTGTTTCTAGAGGACATTGCCCGGTTATTTCAAAATGTCAGTCTGATGTTTCACCTCAGTGGACAAGCTCTACTTCATGGAGTTCCCAG
The DNA here is from genome assembly GCA_038088405.1 of Porites divaricata. Lineage (NCBI taxonomy): Eukaryota > Metazoa > Cnidaria > Anthozoa > Scleractinia > Poritidae > Porites > Porites divaricata. The sequence goes on from JBBMOI010000017.1 coordinate 2,020,478, forward strand.
GGGGTTGATGTACTCAACAAAGTTATATACAGGAAGGTTCTGTCCCGAGGTCCAATCCCCTACTCCTTACATCACTTTCCACAGAAAAGGTACCCCCTTCTTAACTACTGTAAATGTACTGTCTTTAAAATAATTATGAATAAATCACAAAACCAGAATGGTTCTTTGACTTTTCACAGCCATAAAGTGCATCATTAGCCCTTTTGAACCTTTTTACAGAATGAAATGACAGATTTCCCAACCCTTTCATATGCCTCAACTAGTGAAATCCCCACCCTTTCATATACCTGAAGGCTAAAAAAGGTCCCCCTTTCGGGTGGGGCCTCCCAGTATAGGGTGTTATAGGGATTACCCATTTCCCCAGTATAGAGTTCAGACCTTGTCAGATTATTATGTTTTGGGAAATGCCTCATGCACATATGTACACAATGCAAGCTGGCCTGTCCCATTACTAAGCCTCTGCATTCCTTTACAGTCAGTACACAAGCAGGATAGTGTAACCATCCCTTTGTTATTTGTATGGAAGTTACCTCATCTGGTACATTGTTCTTTGCAGAATAGTTGATGATGTAGGACAGATCGTCATAAAGATCCCACTTATTCAGATTATGTGACCTGAAAACACATTCAAAACAAAACTAAACATTGTAGAATATTGGAAAAGAAGGGGTTACCGCACTTTTTATCAACCACCATGCAATTTTTTTGTTCTCAGTAACTCTCAGTTGCTAATTTTTAATGCATACTACATGTATCTGCCATGACAATAATACTATAGTCTACCAAAACAATCCAGATTTGTGCCTTCAGTGTATACATTTAAAACTTACTAATATGTTGGTAACTCCTGACAGCACTAAAACTGACAAACCTGAGACTAAGGGTGCACTCACTTTACCCCCCCCCCCCCCCCCTTCTCCATCAGTGCTGTGTTTTATAGTATTCAAAGCTAGTTAAAGCTATACAGAAAGGAAAGAAGTTGAAGAGGAATTTGAGGTCAACACCTGGGAATCATACTCGGAGCCTCCTACACACATTATCGTGCACTAACCAGTGCTTATCCCAGTGCATGTTGACTCTGTGTTAACCCTTTAAGTCCCAATAGTGTCCAAGATCAATTTTCTCCGTACAATTATCCATACACTGTAAAGAGATAAGTTTTGAGAATCAATAAAATGATCATCCAAGAGAAAATACTTTAATCTTTGAACAAATTCTCTCAACTAATTCTTTAAGGAAATGTATGGAGATCAGTTTGGAGAATTTGTATGTGGATACTGGGGCTTAAAGGGTTAATCTTGCAGAACATGCTAAACTGTACACAGTGGTGAACTTACTTGTAGAATGATGCTATTCTTGCAAGGTTGACATGAAGGTTGTATCTCTCTTGATCATCTTCATCATCCTGATCATCCTGAAGTAAAAACATGATCAACTTAAAAAGATGCGATTTACGCAGAATGAATCCTCAATTAATACCTAATTTTTCTAAGAAATTTTCAGGGAACATCTGAACATTTTAAGCTCCAATTTCCCACTTAAAAATGTTTAAATTACCACCAGCATAGATCAATAATTAAAGTTGAATGTGGCGTGTGCAAGAGCTTTAAAATACGATGGGAAACAACCAACTGCAATGCTGTTTTTACACCACAGTGTACTTGCAGACCAGCAAAAACTGGACAAAGAATACTGAGATACAAGGTACACAAAGTATTATAACTAAGTTATAAACAATTTTATGACCTCCCAAAAAATCCTGAATTTTTAGGGACCCTTCAAGACTACAAGTCATGCAAAAAACATTGTTTGCAAATGATTTGTGTCCTTAACCCTTCAGGTCCCAAGAGTGACCAACGTCAATCTTCTCCTAACAACATCAGCAGATCATCAAGGAATGGTTATGAGAATAACTTTGATCTTTTATCACATTCTCTGAACTAATTCTTTAAGGAAATGTACAGAGATCAGTTTGGAGAAATTGTATGTGGATATTGATTCTTAAATGTACATGTACAGTTCACAACAATCACAAGTCAACTGAATAAAACATACAGCCTCTAATCCCTCCTTCAGATTCTCTTTGAACTTTGCAACAAAGGAGTCAATGAGTTTGTTTTTGGCTACATCCTACAAGGTAAAAAAAGGAAGTAATTAGATAAAACTGTAAAGATTACATGTCCCTGTAAGACTTAAATATGCCTGGCAACACAAAAACAGAGCATCTCTACTTACTGCTGTAGATGCCAAAGTGTACTCATTATCAATAAGTGTTCTGAAAGTTTTTCCACATTCATCCAGGACCTAAAAGACAAATTAACATAATATAAGGGGTTCTTAAACTCTTCTTGTCCCTTCTGGCTGCATGCAAAGAAAGTCGTATACAATAGCTGGTGGACTTTGCGATTGGGCTTACCTTGCCTGACAGGCAAGGGAAACAAACTGTTTAAATTCCTAATTACCGGTAATTCATTTGAATTGAAAACTGTTTTTCAATCTGATCTGAAGAAGTGAAATTACTACATTAATTTGTTACAATGAATTTATAAGGCTGGTAAAGAAATAACCAATAAATAATAATTAATTAATTATTAATGCTGTGCATCAAATTTGTTTTTTTAGGGGGGGGGGGGGGGGCTAGTTCTAATGACTCTTGGGCTTACATGCTAACTATGCCTTGGGCAAGGGCAAGCAGTTAAACTGCCTTTCTTTACTCCCTGGTTTGACACAAAATTAGCAGTCACTTGTTCAAATTTTCACATTCATATTTGAGACTTACATCTGCATTAGAGTGCTTCTCAACAATATCACTCAGTTGAACCAATAGTTCATCCAGATGCTAGAAACAAAGACATTAAAGTCAGTCAATTATGTGCTTGAAGTATCAGGAAAGAATGGAAAAGATGAAAGTGAACTTTAAAATAATTTGTTTACCTTTCCAAGTCGTCTTTGTCCATACTCCTCCAGATCAAAGTATTGTGGAACTGAAACTAAGTTTACAACATTTTCGACATCTGTTCCAAACTGAAACAAAAGGAACATTCCTCTTAGCAGTTTTAAGTTTCTGATTGTGATATGCCTGGTTCAGGTACCCATAAAGTTATATTTTTAAAAAGTTTGTTTTTTACTATGGCAGAAAATCTGAGAGGGAACGACATTAAATAATGGTGAAGTTCCACCCAAAGGGATGAAATACCTGTCACTGGCAAAAACAACTGCTCTGTTCAGGACCTAGGCTGAGAAAATAGGCAAGATTTCATGACCCGACAACTACATGTACATGTATAGCTTCATTGCAAAATTACTTCTGAGGAATGACTGCAGAAATTCCAAGCTGACGACGCATCACTACCCAGATGTGGGTAGTGCTTTTGATTGGTTCAGGCAAATTTCCGTCCCAGCTTGACCAATAATCTAAAGCATTACCCAGACCTGGAAAGTGACACAAGAGGGCCACCGTGACAAAATCAATATACTGGTACCATTTTACAATTTTTATTACATACTTTGTTCAGCAAGCTTGGAATTGTCTGCATAAAATGTGCACTGAGGTTCTTCTTGTCGTCTAATGACGATTTCTTCTCCTTTCCTTTCCTCATTGTCCTTCCTGGGGGACCTTGTCTAGTTGCTTCTTGTTTGCAAGCGCAAACCATGATATCAATCAGAGACATTTCTTCATTGTCATTCAGCCCTTGAGAAGGAAATAGAGCACCGCAATGTGAAGAGAAACCAAATAATAGAATTCATTAATTTGATTGAGATTGAAAGAGGACAGGCTGCTTCTTCAACGAAGGAGACATCAGAGATCTATCTTCCCCGCGCTTCCTCAACCAAAATTGGACTTACTGTCAGTACAGGTGCTATGGCTATGGAAATAAAATTCTTATTTCCTATTCAAAGTGATCCCTAGTTTGGAACCTACATGACTGTATTTTTACAACGACAGCTCAAAACCAAAACACTTCAGGGTGGGCAGAATCCCCAACTCAGTGCTTCTACTGTATGATCAACTTCATCCACAGTGGATACCATTACTGGTTCTTACTTATTTTTTACAGTCATAGACAACTCTCAGGGCTTAGCCACTCGAAAAAAAAGGTTGAGCTTTCATTTCATGCGTTTGAGACAAGCACCTCTCAAATGTTCCTTGCCCACAGCCAATGTATCTGTCTCTTTGTTTAAGATTTATACTAGATTAAAAGATGATTTAAGAAGTTGATTGTTGAGTACTGGTAATACCCTCTTGAACTTCAGTGCTACCTTTTAATCTATGATAACCCAGACTGTCAAACATGATCATACGTCTATTGCAAAAATATATGGTAATAACATTACCTTGCTTGTCACCCTTGTCAAGAAGAACGTCAGTCATCAGCTTCCAATCCTGTTTTAACAGAATAGTAGAGTTACAAACTTGTATTCTATTTCTCATACTTTCAAAAGGCAGTTTTTACTTAAAGGAGCCATGTCATGATCTTTTGGTATTACTTTTAAAATAATTGTCCAGTCTGTTCTATGCTCAGAGGCTTTGCTTTGCTTATGTCCGAGAACAAAAAGAAAAGGATTCCAAACAAAACAGCCAAATAAAAATCTTAAAGCAATCAAAAATAAACACAGCAAAATTTTGCAGATTGGACACACACACACACACACAGAACTTTCAACCTGACATTAGTTTTCTATACAAAGTAAACAAAGAACTCTCAAGAGCAAAACAGATTATTCTCTAAGTTACCTTCAGGATGTCCATTGTTTCCCATAAACTATCAACAAGGTATGCAGCATGATTGTGAACCTGACAACAAAAAATGTCAATACAAAAACAATCATTGAATCCAGCTTTGAAAAAAATTAATGACAATCAAAAAATAGTTTAACTTATGATTTAACACTCCAATCTCTGAGTAAAGAAAGTCAGGCATACTTTGAGAAACTACGTTCCAAAAACCTATCATTTTACAGGAACTCAAAGAACTTTGGATAGTTTTCAAAGTTTTTTAAGTGGTCTTCATAGTGAGAGTTAATTCAGGATTCCATTATATAACTAATACTGACTCACAACATATAACTATAACAGAAAGTATTAAGAAAAACGTTTTTAACAAAGCACTAGGGGTTAATGTTTTTTACCTCACTGACAAGGAAAAACTCAATCAATTTCTTTAACTGCACAACTTTTACTTCCTGCTCAACCTTTTTCCCTGTAAATGACAGGAGAAGAGGATTTTAAAATACTGGTGAAAAAGATTATACATGTACGTATAATGTACATATAGGATCAACTTAATAAAATTAGACCTGCTTCCTGCGAGAAGACAGGAAATTACATGTACATGTATCCTGTTCTAAGACAATGTTGACAATGATTACTGATTACGAGTCTTCATAGCCGATAACACCACGGCTTAACTGACAGACGACCAATAACATCTTGACTTTATTGACCAATCAGATCAATAACCGGAGTATATAATACCATCTACTGACGTGATACAACTCACTTTGACTCTGAAGATGACCACCGCACAGGTTGTCGAAACGTCAGTCACTGTCAACAACAACAGTCCTATTCAGGACTACGTTCACCCGGACGATCAAACTCAACCTACTTTTGAAATGTTGCCAATCTTACCACAATTTTCGTAGATTTTTAAGTATAATTATGTTTTACTTAATGATGTCCTGCTTTCTCGGGTGTTTCTTGATGTTGTGGAAACTAAGTTGGCTAACTTTTGTTTTGCAGTCTGGTTATTGTTCAGTGTCTTTTCAATCTTCTGTAGTATGACATTTGATGATTGCAACCTTCTGTAACAACAAGAAGCAACCTAAATACTTAAAGAAATATGTCATAATCCCTTGTCTCTATTTATCAGTAACTTTCTATTTCCATTTCTCAACATTCACCTCGTTTAGACCTGCTGGCTTTTCGCACTTCCTCATCTGCCGCCATCACTAGTCTTTCTTTCAGGAATTCTCCAGCAGCTTTTGCAACATTGCGACTTGTGCAGAAGACAAGAAACTCTACCTGTTGGCTCTCTTCTTCATCTAGTTTATCATACCTACAATAACAAAAGCAATCGCCATTACAATTCTGCCCTAATGCTCTGAGAAAAATCCTAGCAAGCCCAATGTTCTGAAACTTTGAAATCCAAGGTGCCGAGCATTATTATGATTCTACATGTATACAAAAAAATGAGGTTTCCTAGTCACCCAAGAGAAAAAGTGAGGTGCCAGGGACTACCAGGTGTAGCTAGAACACAGCCCAACATTAGCTTTGAACAAATATGGACTTGAAACTGTACACTGAGGAAAATTAACACTTTATTGGTATTCCAAATACTCACTTAAGAAGTAACGTGACAAGTCGGACTGCTTCGACTGCCACTTCATTTTCCTTGTCTAATGTCATAGCTACAAGCCTCTCCTACATATAAGGTACAAAAAAGTACTCTTACAATCTGCACACAGCAAAGACAGTGTCACACCAATATGTACTTGAAACCAAGACCTCTGGAAGGGAGGCATCAAATTTTAATGCAATAGGCCAATATGCTTTGTACAATGGTGACCTTTTCCCCTTCAAATTAAATGGCCTAACAAATAAGATGCCTGCTAATCAACCACATTTTTTTATACAATTAATTCTACTCGTGAACACATTACGTAATACCCTGGTACCAGAATGATGTTTTTGTCTATGTGGTGAGTTGCTTCATAAATCACTACTTCTAAACAACAGGCCCCAGACATAATTACAATACATGTATGTCAGCACATAACAAAACATAATATCAGTGTAATGAGCACCTTGCATCTTTCAGTCAGAGACTCCAAATGAGGTAGAAAATCTTCAACTTCATAGAGATGTTTGAGAGACAGCAGGGCCTTTTGCCTCACATCCCCAACCTAAATAATATACCAGACAAAAATAAACTGCATAGTAAGCAGGTTAACTTAGTGTTTTAGCTTTTATAGAGACTGAATGGGAGAACTAAGGCAAGAAATGCATGACAACACTACATGTATATTTAACAATTATTCCTCTAGCCCGAATGGGCTCCGAGTCAATAGCCCATGAGGCCGAAGGCCGAATGGGCTTGACTCAGAGGCCATAAGGGTGAGAGGAATAATAATTTGTTTTAGTAAAATCCAACTAGTTGGTCAAAAATATCAAGAATAAAAAAACTTTAGCTAGTTAAAGCTAGACTTTAATCCTTTTTTGCCGCCATAAAGCCTGCGCTTTTCGCTACTAGTGGGCTATAACATATAGCCTAGTAGTAGCTCAACCAATCAGAACGCAGCATTGATGATAGACCACTAGTTGGATTTTACTAATATTGTGTAGTCGATTGTACAAAATAATCCTGCTTTACATTGTGAGGGAGGCTCCATTATAATATTATTATTTATTTCGTAATCCAGCATAATATTATACTTATATTACTCCTTACAGCCCCAGTATCCACATACAAATTCTCCAAACTGATCTCCATACATCTCCTTATAGAATTAGTTGACAGAATTTGTTCAAAGATCAAAGTATTTTCTCTTGAGTGATCATTTTATTGATTCTCATAACTTATCTCTTTACAGTGTATGGATAATTGTAAGGAGAAAATTGATCTTGGACACTATTGGGACTGAAAGGGTTAAGCAATTACCTTATCATTTAGACTCCACACTATGTATTTCAAAAACTTGTCACTCAAGAAGTATGAACTGAAAAACAGAGACAACATCAAAGGAATATTAAATGATGAAAAAAAAACCTTGAGAAGCAAAGGTGGCAGTGGAAGCAATAGTGGTGAGAGCTAGAGTTCAATTCCTGGCATTGATGCCAAAAGTAGGTTGAATTTGTTGTTCATTCTCTCCCTTGCTCCAGGAGATTATTTTCTCCAGGTACAGCAGTTTTACCCTCTCATAAAAAATCCATCACTCCAAATTCAAATGCCGGTTGTTCATTAGGCATCGGAGAATTCTGCCTTTTCTATGAAGAATTCACTGCGAAAGGTTTGGTAGCCTCTTTCAAAATATTCTCCTGTAATGTTACACCTTTCTCCTTTTACTAAAATTCTTAGTGAAAACCTTGAAAATGTAATTTGGAAAGTGCAATCACTTTCAACTAAATGAGTTCTTCAGAGTTCCTGTTTCATGAATGAACAAATAACAACTAATTAAAATAAATAACACGAGTCTGTGATGCTGCATTAGGTACCTATAATCTTTCATCCATGTTCCCATTTCTGCAATACATAGGGCTCTGATTTCCGGTCTGGAATCTCTGAAGAAAGAAACACACAGCGTGTCAAAGATCTACAACATTTATACAGGGTTTAGAAAAGTGGTTTTATGCAACCATTTTAAAATTTACACCTGTATCTGTGAATAAACATTCCTTGGTGCACAAAGTTCATCATGTCTTCTAAGTCACTGATGTTCTGTCTCAGCTGTTAAGTGAAAAAAGAAAAATTAATCTATGGTTCAGGGTTAATATTCTGACCCCACAGACACCTCCACTGTTACAAACACTGTGCAGTGGAACAAGAGGCTTAACACCATAATAAAGTTATTATTTACCTCTTGTCTTCTATTGCGAAGCATCTCAATCTTCTCCATAGCTTTCTTTGAGGAAACTTTGCTGCTTTCACTATCCAATTGGCGCTAGAGACAAAATGTGCAAAACCGTGAGAGAGAAACATAAAGGATTGCTAGTGGTTTTCACATACCACTAAGCAATTTTTAGTACCTGTCTGTAAACCATAGCCTGAAAATCTTAGAACAAACTTAATGGTTATTAATTTACATACCTGGGTGTTATCCAACTCTACATGAACATTCTTGGCTACACGAATCAATGCTGAGACAAGTTTCATTCCTAAAAACAACATGCAGTTGAAGATAATGAAAATCTACTGTTTCTTTTATGCATAAAAACAAGTTGGCCCAGTGGCCATTGGGTCACTCCAAGGGTTGTTACTAAGATTTTAAGTTGCCGGGTAAATACAAAAAGTAGACAGGGAATCAAGATTTTAAGTTGCTGGGTAAATACAAAAAGTAGATGGGGAATCAAACAGCTAGGTTTTTTTTTTGGTTCTATTTTTGTTCTATTTTCCTTTTACAGTAGTCGGGGGCCACATTTATAGTAGCCAGGAAAATCCCCACCCCTGCCTCTTAATGACAGCCCTGCACTTCGCTAGCCCCCATTGGACAGCATTTTGACCCCGCCCAGATCAAAATTAAGACATTCTTAACCATTGGGCTTCAAAACTGATGCTTTGAACTTGAACTTGGAAAAAGCCATTTTTCTCCTACACAGACCGCAAGGCTAGGTAATAAGAGATTTAAACACTTGCCTGCTAAAGCACTTGTGTGCCTGAAGGCACGGACTTGTGAGTCTGACAATCGGATAAGCCAGGAGACTAAGGTATCCAGCATGTATTCATCGTATATTATACTATGCCGACACTGCTGGATCAACGCATTAACAAACTCTGTAAAGTTTGCCTAGAAATAAATGGGAGAAGTAATGTTTTAGGATTTTATTAGGACAAGTCTCGAATTTAAATACCGGTAAATAAAAGTTGAAGTTGAAGTTGAATATTACTTTTACACTTGCACAATATTATTGCAACTGTTTTGCAGGACTGTGGGTAAAAGATACCTATGTTAACTTATGTATCTACAAATGGTGAAGATTGCCGAGGAAACTATAGCTAGAGCGATTTTCATATGACCTTGAAAAATGGTTTCGGTAAGTGTTCGTCATCTGTTTAGCCAATGCATGAAAAGATCAAAACATGGACTCTTCGTTTTCCCGCCAAAGAAAACCCTAATATGGAGAAGGCATTGTTTGATTGGCCAATCGTGTTGCAGTATGACATCAAAGTGAAGGATCCATTGATTTCTAGAAAGTTCTCGGCATGAAGTTTTTTTACGCGAGCGTTCGCTTAACCAACCAAAAGCCACGCACGTTTGTATCCGTTCGATAAACCAATCAAATCGCTCTATTTCCGTCCGTTTGTTGTTTCTGTTTTGTTCGCGCGTTTTCATTTCAAGGTCATACGAAATCACTCTAAGGGATTTTTTTGTGGATTTCAGTATATTTGTTTTGATAGAACCTTTTATTATAGGCTCAACCATAACATGGACATTAAACCTCTTTATTACAACTAGTTCTCTTTGTTTCTAAGGTGTGAAACTTTGTCTTTTTGGTGTTTGTGTTGAAGAGGTTTAACTGTATTTTGCTTTGCCAGTCAGTTTAGCACTGAGACCTACAAGATCTGTAAACTTCACTTACTCTGAACTTCTTGTAATTTTGACCAGTCATAATCAGTGGATATTCATGGCTGTCCTGCGAAGCAATGGACACTGATGTTAACAAAACATCAATAAAAAATATATTCTGAGGGCTTGAGTTGAGAGATTGCATTTTAAATTTTGAACTCGAGCCTGAAGTTTACAAAGTTTGTTTTTTCCTTCTGACCTCATCAAACTGTTCTGTCAGTTGACGAACTGCATTCACACTTTCTTCCTCCTCCAACATTGTAGGTAAGACTGTTCCTAGAAAAAAGGATAATACATGCATGATATTAATAAGTGCCATAACTTGACAGTTGCTTTGAGAATCAGAATGCAGGGGTCTCCCAAGAAGACGTCTCGAAACATGCAGTGCAATAAGTTACAATAATTATGTTTGTGAAGTGGTCACTCAAGGTTGGTTAAAATCAATTGAAAGTTGTAAAACTGTCAGCCTAAAAAATGGTCAAGACCACTTTCAAAAGGTGGCATTGACTGAGAAAATTTAGGTGTTTTGGGTAGCTGGTCACTCATGGGACATGGTCACATACAAATATTATCTTTTGGGGGGGTCCATGTTCCAACAAACCTTTACAGCCACAGCACTGTACAAAAAACTGGATAAGATCCACCATTCCATTTTCCCTGTCTGAAGTGTAACTTTCAATCCAATGATCTACCAAAGCCTAAAATGAAATTAATAGCAAGCGCAATTATTGTACCACAAAAAAAAGTATTATGAATGTTACACAGGCATCTTATTTTTAATTAAACATAAAGAAATGTAAAAGAGAGTCCATGATCGGCATGAGCAATGCATACATTTCCAAAACAATGGAATTTTAAAAAAGTCCTCTTAGAGAACTAACAACCTTGTACAATGTATTGTTCAATCAACATTCTTACCCTGAGAGCTCCTTTACCAGCCTTTACAATATCAAACAAGCTCCCCTGGCTATCATCACTCTCAGCACCTCCTTTGGACTTCCTTGATCTCTTTTGAGCTGGTGACTTATGGGCAGAGGAGGGTTTAGATCTGGCTCTCTTGGGTGCCTAAGTAAAGCAAGATTACAAGTTAACTCATCGCAGGTTATAGTTGCAGGTTGGCAAATAGGTATGATGCAAGGGGTGCTGAGTGGTTGTGGCAGTGTGGGGCGGGGGGGGGGGATGATAGAAGGATGGAGAGTGAGGGAAGATAAATGCTTATGTTTTTTTTTTTCTTTCTCTAACACAGGCAGTAGAGAGAAAAACTGAAATTTCTGCCTGTGCAATAGTTATTTACATACGTTTAAAATCAATTTTTTGTTTATTGCTCACTCTACTAGCCTAGCTTCTGTGCAATCGTGACAGGGCCACAAACATGTAGGATCAGTTATTTAAACGAGGTCTAGCTTAGACCACGGTTTAGCAAATCTTTGGACCATCCGATTTCTTTCGTAGTGGGTTATTTTATGAAGATAAATGCTTTTCTAGTCTACGCTATATGCTTTCATGCAAGTGTTCACGATAAATGGTGTTTACATTAAAGCGTTCGGCAACTGGAAAATTACTTAGAACGTGGTTTTGTTAAACACTGGCTAAACTCCGTTTAAATAACTGGCCCGTAGTGTCTTATGTTTTTCCTATGTTTATTGTTAAGAGTAAGTTCAAACATGCTTCCCCATCTCCGCTTCTCTGACAGTCTTCCTGATAAGCCACACTGTGCTGCCTTCCCTCCCTAGTTCTCACGTAAGGCCAGATATTGGACCACGTTTTTCCGTTTGACAACAAGATAACAAGTGATTTTGTCACCTCTGCATCCTACGTCCCTGTCACATAATTCAGACTCCAAAGATGCAAAATAAATTATTCATGGCATGCATCCTGTAGGATGCAAAGATTGATTGATTTGATCCAAGTTTTTGTAGAATATACTGTTTGAGTGATTTCTTTGGCTGTAATTGTGGCTATTGTTTAATGATAAATATTTATTTTAGTTTTCTTTTTGTGCTTTAACTAGAAGGACTCGTTGTTTTTTGAACCGGGATTCACTGGTTCTGCATTAGGACTCATGATTTTTCTCAAGATGAGTCAGTAGACTCACCATACATTCGTGTAACTATTTGTAATAAAATCACTGGATAACTATACCGGAACAGCCTTGAAAATTGTGGCGGCCCTTTTTCTTCCTTGTCCAGGGGCAGGTGCATGCACTGGTGTCTCCAGATCACTGTCATCACTGGATTGATTCCCAGATGACTGTTCACTAAATAAGAAACAACACCACCAACATAAATACAACTTCTGACTGAAGAGGTTTGGTTAAACTGAATTAAATATCCCCCCAAATAAGTTATCTCAGCTTTTGACGTAGAGGTAGGTAGTGGCTACCACAGGACTAGTGAAATATAGGTAAACTAGGGTAATAAAATTTGGGAATCACCTTGAGTACAAATGGATTGTTGTAAAAATGTAAATGACTTGGCAGTAATTTGTGTTAGTAATTAAGCTACCTGCAAATCCCACACTTCTCAAGCATGATAAATAATATTGCTCTTGAGAGAAGTGACTGACAGTAAAAAAAAAGAACAGACACTGTCTTTAATATACATGTAGAAAGATGATGATTTGTAGCTCTGGTAATCTCTGCTCAATTTAAGGTTAATTATAACCTGGCTTCTTCTCTCTCTTTTCCTTCCTCATCGTCACCTGATCCACTATCTGGAGTCTCCTTTGCCTTTCTAGGTTGAGAATGTGGTGTCAAAGGAATGTCTTTCTTGTGACCATATAGGATTCGTTGCCTTGTCTTCCTGCCACTGCGTCTTGGTGAGGGGCCTGATGAGCTGGTCTAAAAATCACCATAACAGACTATCAAATTTAAGAATTTTCATATAAACTGTGTAAACCAAAGCTTGTACGGTGTATGGGTATCTACAATATTAAGTCTTGAAGCAGGAAAATGATACAGAAAGTACACAAAATGCTGTCAACTCTCTTTAAGATGGACACCTCTGGGAATGACACAAAGTGTCTTAGAGTGATGTCAGTCTTTTAAGAGAGTCAAATGAAAGGATTAACCCTTTAAGTCCCAATAGTGTCCAAGATCAATTTTCTCCTTACAATTATCAATAAACTGTGAAGAAATAAGTTATGAGAAACAATAAAATGATCACCCAAGAGAAAATACTTTAATCTTTGAACAAATTCCCTCAACTTATTCTTTTAATAAGGAAATGTATGGAGATCAGTTTGGAGAATTTGTATTTGGATACTGGGGCTTAAAGGGTTAAAGAAAGGAAGGGACAAACTCTAGGTGTCTGTTCTACCAAAGTGTTCAACTTCTTATAGAGGTGTCTGTTAAGAGACAATTGATTGTAAAATAAACAATAATAATTATTAGTATTCACCAAATCAGTGGATAGCAATTTTCGCGTATTCTGATTGGTTCCTGTAACTCAGAATATCCTTGGATAATTACTGTTTTTGGACAGGATTCAAAATGGCTTCTTGTTTGGAACAGTTTTCAAAAGACAAAATTCTAGCATTAAATGAAGCAGCTGCACCAGCAAATCGTCAAAAAATGAACCCGAAACACTGTCGATTGAAACGTAAACAAACTCTACACTGTAACTAAGTGACAGCTTTTAGTCACAAAAGTTTCTTTTTGATTTTTATCCTACTGATTTGGTAAATACTAAAACAACCATCCCCTCAGTGTTGGTTCATAGCGCCAGATATATATCTTGATGCTTCGCATCTCGGTATATATCCACCACCATTCACCTCCCCTTCAGGGGATAGTTGTACATTATTGGTTTCAAATAATACAAAGGCAACCTCTTTGCAACAGTCATCAAACCACTAACCTTTGTCCTAGAAGGAGATGGCGTACTGACGGCCGGACTACTGCCACCTACACTACTGCCACTGGCTTCTTCCTCTTCTGGTTGCAACACAGGCATCATCTGTATTAAGAACATAAACAACCTTTGCACAACCCAAATGCTATTGAGGCCAGTAATAACCGGTTTTGCTTCTTGTTGAATTCGCTGCCTCTTAGCTAGCGAATACCCTGGGTATTTGCAGAGAGCACTAAATTTCAAATTTTCTTGGGGGAGCATGCCCCTAAACCCTCCTAATTAAGTTGGTGCAAATCACTCATGTAAAATCCTGGATCCACCCCTGACCCAAAAGGTGCAAGTCTTGGACTTTTCCAATAGACAGCAAGCCAGTATGTAGGTAGCAAACTTGAATGTAGGGAAATTGCCAAGTAGCAAAACAGGTGTAAGACCTATATCAGAGAAATGGGCTTAATAAAGACCTCAAAGTGGGATTGGGTGGGGGGGGGGAGGGTGGTTGGTTACGAAAGGGTACATTACTGCTAAAAGAAACAAACTCTGAATAAAATGTTAAACTATCTCTTGAGATAAGCACTTTTTTCACCAAAAACCTTAGATCTGACAAAAGGCTTTAGAATAATAAATTATATGAATAATTGAGCTTAAAATCATTCTTGCAAAATACCAGACCAGCTGATTGTGTATGTTACTGTTCAAGACGAGAATTAAAATTTACCCCTTCAGATAATCTTAATAAATTCGCAGTAGAAATTGTCATCGTGAATGTGTCTTTATAACAGGAAACCAATGCGATAAAAGACATGAAGCAGCAACTTGATTGAATTGTAAAAGCTTGCCATTCAGCTATCACTCCTCTAACACGTATCTATAAACGATCTGAAAGACTACATAATATCTAAGCACTCTAAAAACAATGTAACAGGCAACTTATGAATAAATGCTAAGTTTACTAGCAAATTTTAAGCATAAGCTTAAAATAAACCGAACAAAACTTTCCTGACTTTATCGATCGATTGACAGCAGAAAGATGACCCCATCATAAACGTGAAACTGGGCATCTTTCTTCGTCAATGTTAGTTCATAATTTGTCGTACCTACCTGAAGACGCTTGTAAGCTATTTGTCTCTCACAAAATGTCCCAAAACCGAAAAGAAGAGCGAAAATCACGCGAACATCGACTACAAATCCTCCTTGGAAGCTTGATTCTGTTTTGGCGGGTAGTGATCACATGATCTGAGTCAAATTTACCGCTGACAAGGCAATGTGCGAATTATCCATTCAGGGACAATTTGGAGAAAGTTGTTCATAATTTGTCGATAATTTTTTTTATTCTTATGAGGAGGGTACCTAAGGAGAAATCATTAGACGCTGGTCACTCCTAAGGCTAAAAATGGGTTACTCACTCTCCTCTGCAAGGGCTTCTTTGAATGCCCGGGCTCAGGAGCCTATTACCCGCTCCTGCCGGGGTAGGGTGGGGAAGGGGCTAAGACGAGAGGAAAACGTGAAAGTGTTTTGTCTCTTAGGGTTGTTGTTAGTACTTTAATAGTATGTGTTAAAAACTTTCAGAACTTTGATATCGATATCTTCTGTTTTTGTTTATGATAAAATGCATGGTGAAAAATGGGGTGTAAAGTGTTTTCTGCCCATAGTTTTGATAAATAAATAAATAAATAAATAAATAAATTCTTTTGTACCAAGACTAGAAATACTGGACATTTCGTTTCCAAATTTGCAGTCTCTTCCTTTCATGTCCCAATAAGAAGCTGGGGTAGGACCCTTGCTTAAAAATCCTATTAACGCTCCTGTTTAAGATAATCGTCCTGTACAATGAAAAGGTTTTTTTTCTTTCCATGGAAATCGTGCCCTCTTTGTATTCTAGGGAGACTTGTAGTCGTGAAATCCCCAAATAGGGCATATGCACGAAGATCCCACAATGATTCCAGAATCCTTTCTTCAAGTTCAAGTCGTTGTTCTTATTATTTGCAAATTTGGGCTATTGTATTATGAATCACATTGGGAATTGCAGATTTTAATTATGAGGTTGTACGTGCAGGGAAAGAACCAATCAAGAAGCGCTTTTGAAATCACGAGATTGCTCGGCAGCGCCACGTTCAAATTCCTGTCCACATTTAAAATAAACAGTTTCATAATTATTCGGTTGGAGAAGGAAGACGCAAAAGCACACTCTGTTGTGGGCAACTCTAGAAGAATATTGCTCTTTTAATTTCTTCCACTCTCGTCTTGGTATTTTCTCCAAATACTACAAAAACGACACTGGAAATACGAGAGACGAGATAAAGCAAACCAAGCCGGGTGAACAAACTCAGGTAGGTTGAATTTGAGGATGTTATGCAACGCTCTACGCACGTCTCAGAGAGTTCAGTTTGTAATCCATATTCTGGAAAAGTGATAGATAAAATGGGATAATACATTTCGCTTCTAAATTTCATATTATCATTTTTAAAACCTAACTTACTAAAACCATTTTTTTCGTCTTTACAGAAATTGCCTCGCGACCACATGGCGAAAAGTCTACTCAAAATTTTGCACGCCTCAGCTATCAGTTTAAAAGGTAACGACTTTACGTTTTTATGCTGTTTGAAATAATTATTACAACCCTACCCATCACAGTAATTTATCTCCCTTTGGTTACTATTTTATTAAAGTTTTCTGCTATTAATTAGGTAAACTTTTAACGACTTGACTAACAGTTAACGCGAGTGGACGCTTTTGGAGAGGCAAATAACACCTAATTTGTCGGGAAATTTCCTAGGTTGCTATTTCTTTAGTGAACTAGGCACAGTGTCAAATATTGATATGCACAAGTTGCTCTTAATCACACTTTAAGCAAACAGTGAACGATGTGAGAGTGCAAACATTGTATGCATAATAAATAAAGTTGTGAAGAAGCTTTTCCAGATTATCAAAACTGCGATTATTAATACACAAATTTTAACATTTTCAATTAAATCATATTATCGTTAGTTTTCATTGTTTTATTGACACTTTTTTATTGAAATTTTACCTTTTACAGATTTCAGCAAACTAGACCAGAGAACCTTTTTGTGGCAGATTGAATATCAAACCCTCAACCCATGATTGGACAAGCCATTGGACAACATCGTGTTATAAAGCTACTGGAAACCAGTCCACCATCAAAACTGGGGAGTGACCGACCGAGAATGTACCAAGGGATGACGGCACTGAGGCATACAAGGTAGGGCCGATTGAAATGGTACAACGTCTATGTATAGTAATGCTGCCGCTCGCGCCGAGCAAGTTTTATCAGAAATTGAAGATAAACTGAATAGCAGTAGACGACCACAGCAATGAAAAAAGACAACGATTTGATGTGCCACTCTGAAAACGTAAATTACTAATCATTCAGTGTTAACAGCTGATACGAACGAAGAATCCAGATGCGATCTTGTTGTCATGTCGATAACTGATACTAATTTTGCTGTAAGGTTTTGTTTATTTTATTCAGTCGTGATCCTCTACAAAGAACTGGTGCGATATTCAGTACAGTGATTGTCCAACGTTATTCAAGCCCAAGGGTTCCATCTGCTTCGTTCCGGGTAAGTCTAAGCTATTTCATACAATTCTGCCCACCAAATAGAGCGTTTGGAACCTTTGTTCGCTTCATAAAGATTCAATTCTAGGTCGTGGAGATCTAATCTGACAAAAAATGGTTTATACTAAATAGCTAAGTAAATAATTGAAGGAAGTAGGGCGAAAAGACGAAAAATGAAGATCATCTTAGGCCCGTTTCAAACGTCGTGCTACTGCCGTGCCGAACTCAATTGATCGAATTAAATTCGACTTTAGCACGGCAGTAGCGCGACGTTTGAAACCAAGTCGTGCTACTGCCGTGTAGCACGGCAAGCCTTGCCGTGCTACACGGCAGTAGCTCGACTTGGTTTCAAACGTCGTGCTACCGCCGTGCCGAACTCAATTTATAAATTACAAATGCATTAGAATACATTTTAAAGTTTCCTGAATCGTTTCTTTATTATTGTGTTTTGTTTTCGGCAACAGCCGTTCTATTCGACTGAATTAAATTCGACGTCTGAAACCAAGTCGTGCTAGTGCCGTGCTGCAGTCGAGCTACAGTCGAGCCAGCTTAGCACGGCAGTAGCACGACGTTTGAAACAGGCCTTAGAAGGAAAAGTAAATCAAAAATAGAAGTAGACGACCCAGAATGCAATGGGAAAGTGGCATATGGGACACTTTTGACAAACCTATGGATCAATTATCGTTAGGTTTTGAAGGACCCAAATATAAAGCATCTATTAAATCTTCACCTGTAGTCTCCAATAATGCATTTTAGCTTCTAACTTCAATTTTCGTTAATTTCGTTGTGGTTTGCTGAACATTTTAAGCAGAAGTGAATTGGCCAATTATTTTTCTTTCTCTTTGCCGCAGATCGATCCAATTTTCTCCAGCAGACCACTAAACCAGACTACCTCCTGGATCTAGATCACCAGACTTGACCAGACCAGACCAGACCATGTGTTTCAGACAGACCATTTGATAAGACCGGCTTCGTCAGACTAGACTAGATCAGCTCAGCCAGTCAGACCAGCTTCCTCTCACAAACCACCCAACTAGACCAGCTTCCTCTTAAATTTATCAGTCAGCATCCCATTTCCACAGTACACCCAGCCTCCACCAGCCAGGACGCCATTGTCAACTACGTATCACAGGTCAGAACCATTCTTTGTGGGTTGGGTCATGGGAGGTTAATATATAAAGCGCTGGATGATAGCAAGGCATACTTTCCACACACCTTCGGCTCAAAGTTCCTGGAATTCTTATTTCGGCTTTACTTAATCATTGTTAGAGTAGCTAGCGGGGTTCCCTGGGCTGTTAAGAGCCTCGACTACCCCTGTTTCATAGTTGGGTTGCTTTGCACGTACTCGAATATAGACAGGAGTTCGGCTTTTCAAAAACAATTTCGGCCTTGATTAAAAGTCTGTTCTTCTTTTCGTCGGATATATTTCGTCTTTTCGCCGTCGTCGATATCATCGTCTTAGATGCGTTCTCCCACTTAGTTCCCATAAATCAACGGCCAATTTCTCTACCACACTTCACTTTTAAGTCTATGCGTTGGGCAAGTGAAGGTTTCACTCGATAACATGTTTTAATTCTAAATTTTATATCACATTATCTGAAAAACTTTACTTACTAAAAGCTCTTTTTAATCTTTATAGAAATTGCTTCACGACTACATGGCGAAGAGTCCACTCAAAATCACGCACTCACTCAGCTATCAGCTTAAAAGGTAAGGCCTTTACGATATTATGCTGTTTAAAATAATTATTAAAACCCTAGACAGCACAGTAATTTATCTCTCTTTGGTTACTATTTTATTAAACTTTTAACGACTTGACTAACAGTTGTCGAGTGGACGCTTGGGAAGAGGCCAATAACACCTAATTTGTCGGAAAATTTCCTCTGTTGCTATTTCTTTAGTAAACTACTGCAGTGTCAAATATCGATATACACAAGTTGCTCTTAATCACGCTTTAAGCAAACAGTGAATGATGTGAGAGTGCAAAAATTGTATGCATAATAAGCTTTTCCTGGTTATCAAAACTGTGATTATTAATACACAAATTTTAACATTTTCAATTAAATCATATTAACTTTATTTTTCATTATGTTTTATTGACACTTTTTTTGGAAAATTTACCTTTTACAGATTTCAGCAAACTGGACCAGAGAACCTTATTGTGGCAGAATATCAAACCCTCAACCCATGATTGGACAAACCATTGGACCACATCGTATTATAAAGCTACTGGAAACCAGTCCACATTCGAAACTGGAGAGTGACCTACTGAGAATGTACCAAGTGATGACGGCACCGAGCCATTTAAGGTAGGGCCGATTGAAATGGTACAACGTCTATGTATAGTAATGCTGCCGCTCGCGCCGAGCAAATATCATCAGAAATTTGCTTTGAACGAGCGTGTTCAGCTTTATAAACGTTGAACCATAAGCAATCAGCCCAAGTTCACGAAGGGACACCAGGTTAGTGAATTTTTATTACTTATGTTATAAGTGTAGATGCGAGGTTCGACGTTCGGCTCAGATTTCGATTCGTCTTAAGTTTTTGTTTCGATCTAGCTTGAGGTCATCTCACGCTTGGTATTGACAATGTTTCGATAGCAAGCCGCCACTGATCACTGCGTAAACTGGAGAACCCATGGCCAGGGGTCTCCATTCGATGGGTTGGGGGCTTCCCATAATTTGCTTATTTGTTCAAACTTTGTAACTAATGAATGCAATTCAATAAAAAATACGAACTCTGTTGTGTTTTTGGTGTCCTTTTTTTAATTTCAGATAATCTTGCAGTCTAGCTGCGATTACATTTCTAAATAGTAGGAAGGGATATCTTAGTTATGTAATTATAATAATAAACTGAAATAAAAGACCAAAACACACTGTTGTCATTGTGGTTTCTTAAACTTATTTTAAGATAATAAAACTAACTATTCAACTTACTAATGCAGTTTTATTTCAGCAACGTCGAACATCCACGATTTTCATCCTTTTTTGCGTTATTTTTCCATCTTTTTTTCGAAGAATATATTTTTTGGCGCGTCCTCTCAAGATCGCCTACGACATCAACGTTTTTCTTCATTTTAATCAAGATACTCTTTTTGAAGGCTACTTTCCTTTCTGCGATTGTTCAAGATGAGCCAAGCTGCATCGAGCTGAAGGATCCAGATGATTTGTACTTAGTTAATTGTAATGTACTTACATATTGCAATGGAAGATCAATAAAAGTTGAACAAAAATCAGTTGCCACTTTATCTAGTAAGGCTCCTACTACATAGACTTAGTATAAACACTTACTATTCAATTATCATTGTAATAGGCTGCACTTTGATGATCAATAAAGTTACACAAACACGATGCAGCTCAATCTATTTTTTCCTACTAACGCAGCATTCAGCCTTAAAAGTTTTATTTCAGCAACGTCGAACGCGAACTTCTATTTTTCTTCTTTCACTGCTTGGATTCAGAGAAGAGTCGTGTCAAGATGATCAACGGCAATTTTTTGAACGTGTTTAACCAAGATGCTGGTTTTTTTGGTTGTTCCTTTCATCCCAGAAATACCTGAACAGACCTCTAATTGGGAATGACACAAGACGCCACGATCAAGAGTTCCACGTCAAGATTCACCTGATTATTTTACATGTTCCTACTTTTTTGATGGGTTTCTCTAAGAAATGAATGAGGTCAGGACCACTGAATTGACAGAGACAAGTGATGCGTGTTGAAGAGAAGACTAGATATGTGAACTTTCAGTTATTTCAAAATTCATGTTGTCATTTTAGTCAATTTTAGATCAGATGCAACGTCGAAGACAGTGCCAAAATGCATTCGACAACCATTTGAATGTGCAAGAAGTGACAAGAGAACGGAGCGGAATTACTAAGTGTAAGCCTAGTTGTGTAAGTATCATGAAAAGACAAACTTTAGGTTTTTTGACAAAAATAGTTTCACACCACACATCTTGAGCAATTTTTGAAGATAAACTGCATAGAAGTAGACGACCACAGCAATGAAAAAAGACAACGATTTGATGTGCCACTCTGAAAACGTAAATTACTAATCATTCAGTGTTAACAGCTGACACGAACGAAGAATCCAGATGCGATCTTGTTGTCATGTCGATAACTGATACTAATTTTCCTGTAAGGTTTTGTTTATTTTATTCAGTCGTGATACTCTACAAAGAACTGGTGCGATATTCATTACAGTGATTGTCCAATGTTATTCAAGCCCAAGGCTTCGATCTGCTTAGTTCCGGGTAAGTCTTAAGCTATTTCATACAATTCTGCCTACCAAATAGAGCGTTTGGAACCTTTGTTCGCTTCATAAAGATTCAATTCTAGGTCGTGGAGATCTAATCTGACAAAAAATGGTTTATACTAAATAGCTAAGTAAATAATTGAAGGAAGTAGGGCGAAAAGACGAAAAATGAAGATCATCTTAGAAGGAAAAGTAAATCAAAAATAGAAGTAGACGACCCAGAATGCAATGCGAAAGTGGCATATGGGACACTTTTGACAAGCCTCTGGATCAAGTATCGTTAGGTTTTAAAGGACCCAAATATAAAGCATCTATTAAATCTTCACCTGTAGTCTCCAATAATGCATTTTAGCTTCTAATTTCAATTTTCGTTAATTTCGTTATGGTTTGCTGAACATTTCAAGCAGAAGTGAATTGGCCAATTATTTTTCTTTCTCTTTGCCGCAGATCGATCCAATTTTCTCCAGCAGACTACTGAACCAGACTACCTCCTGGATCTAGATCACCAGACTTGACCAGACCAGACCAGACCAGACCATGTGTTTCAGACAGACCATTTGATAAGACCGGCTTCGTCAGACTAGACTAGATCAGCTCAGCCAGTCAGACCAGCTCCTTCTCACAAACCACCCAACTAGACCAGCTTCCTCTTAAATTTATCAGTCAGCATCCCATTTCCACAGTACACCCAGCCTCCACCAGCCAGGACGCCATTGTCAACTACGTATCACAGGTCAGAACCATTCTTTGTGGGTTGGGTCATGGGAGGTTAATATATAAAGCGCTGGATGATAGCAAGGCATACTTTCCACACACCTTCGGCTCAAAGTTCCTGGAATTCTTATTTCGGCTTTACTTAATCATTGTTAGAGTAGCTAGCGGGGTTCCCTGGGCTGTTAAGAGCCTCGACTACCCCTGTTTCATAGTTGGGTTGCTTTGCACGTACTCGAATATAGACAGGAGTTCGGCTTTTCAAAAACAATTTCGGCCTTGATTAAAAGTCTGTTCTTCTTTTCGTCGGATATATTTCGTCTTTTCGCCGTCGTCGATATCATCGTCTTAGATGCGTTCTCCCACTTAGTTCCCATAAATCAACGGCCAATTTCTCTACCACACTTCACTTTTAAGTCTATGCGCTGGGCAAAGTGAAGGTTTCACTCGATAACATGTTTTAATTCTAAATTTTATATCACATTATCTGAAAAACTTTACTTACTAAAAGCTCTTTTTAATCTTTATAGAAATTGCTTCACGACCACATGGCGAAGAGTCCACTCAAAATCACGCACTCACTCAGCTATCAGCTTAAAAGGTAAGGCCTTTACGATATTATGCTGTTTAAAATAATTATTAAAACCCTAGACAGCACAGTAATTTATCTCCCTTTGGTTACTATTTTATTAAACTTTTAACGACTTGACTAACAGTTGTCGAGTGGACGCTTGGGAAGAGGCCAATAACACCTAATTTGTCGGAAAATTTCCTCTGTTGCTATTTCTTTAGTAAACTACTGCAGTGTCAAATATCGATATACACAAGTTGCTCTTAATCACGCTTTAAGCAAACAGTGAATGATGTGAGAGTGCAAAAATTGTATGCATAATAAGCTTTTCCTGGTTATCAAAACTGTGATTATTAATACACAAATTTTAACATTTTCAATTAAATCATATTAACTTTATTTTTCATTATGTTTTATTGACACTTTTTTTGGAAAATTTACCTTTTACAGATTTCAGCAAACTGGACCAGAGAACCTTATTGTGGCAGAATATCAAACCCTCAACAAATGATTGGACAAACCATTGGACCACATCATATTATAAAGCTACTGGAAACCAGTCCACATTCGACACTGGAGAGTGACCTACCGAGAATGTACCAAGTGATGACGGCACCGAGCCATTTAAGGTAGGGCCGATTGAAATGGTACAACGTCTATGTATAGTAATGCTGCCGCTCGCGCCGAGCAAATATCATCAGAAATTTGCTTTGAACGAGCGTGTTCAGCTTTATAAACGTTGAACCATAAACAATCAGCCCAAGTTCAAGAAGCGACACCAGGTTAGTGATTTTTTATTACTTACAAGTGTAGATGCGAGGTTCGACGCTCGCCTCAGATTTCGATTGGTCTTAGCTTCTTGTTTCGATCTATCTTGAGGTCATCTCGCGCTTGGCGTCGACAATGTTTCGATAGCAAGCCGCCACTGATCACTGCGTAAACTGGGGAACCCAGGGGTCTTCGTTCGATGGGTTGGGGGCTTCCAATAATTTGCTTATTTATTTAAACTTTGTAACTAATAAATGCAATTCAATAAAAAATACGAACGCTGTTGTGTTTTTGGTGTCCTTTTTTTAATTTCAGATAATCTTGCAGTCTAGCTGCGATTACATTTCTAAATAGTAGGAAGGGATATCTTAGTTATGTAATTATAATATTAATAAACTGAAATAAAAGACCAAAACACACTGTTGTCATTGTGCTTTCTTAAACTTATTTTAAGATAATAAAACTAACTATTCAACTTACTAATGCAGTTTTATTTCAGCAACGTCAAACATCCACGATTTTCATCCTTTTTTTTGCGTTATTTTTCCATCTTGTTTTCGAAGAATATATTTTTTGGCACGTCCTGTCAAGATCGCCTACGACATCAACTTTTTTCTTCATTTTTATCAAGATAGTCTTTTTGAAGGCTACTTTCCTTTCTGCGATTGTTCAAGATGAGCCAAGCTGCATCGAGCTGAAGGATCCAGATGATTTGTACTTAGTTAATTGTAATGTACTTACATATTGCAATGGAAGATCAATAAAAGTTGAACAAAAATCAGTTGCCACTTTATCTAGTAAGGCTCCTACTACATAGACTTAGTATAAACACTTACTATTCAATTATCATTGTAATAAGCTGCACTTTGATGATCAATAAAGTTACACAAACACGATGCAGCTCAATCTATTTTTTCCTACTAACGCAGTACACAGCCTTAACTAAAAGTTTTATTTCAGCAACGTCGAACGCGAACTTCTATTTTTCTTCTTCCACTGCTTGGATTCACAGAAGAGTCGTGTCAAGATGATCAACGACAATTTTTTGAACGTGTTCAACCAAGTTGCTTGTGTTTTTTTTGTTGTTCCGTTTATCCCAGAAATACCTGAACAGACCTCTGATTGGGAATCACACAAGACGTCACGATGAAGAGTTCATGCCAAGATTCACCTGATTATTTTACATGTTCCTACTTTGTTTATGGGTTTCTCTAAGAAATGAATGAGGTCAGGACCACTGAATTGAGAGAGACAAGTAGTGCGTGCTGAAGAGAAGACAAGATATGTGAACTTTCAGTTATTTCAAAATTCATGTTGTCATTTTAGTCAATTTTAGATCAGATGCAACGTCGAAGACAGTGCCATAATACATTCGACAACCATTTGAATGTGCAAGAAGTGACAAGAGAATGGAGCGGAATTACTAAGTGTAAGCCTAGTTGTGTAAGTATCATGAAAAGACAAACTTTAGGTTTTTGACAAAAATAGTTTCACACCACACATCTTGAGCACTTTTTGAAGATAAACTGAATAGCAGTAGACGACCACAGCAATGAAAAAAGACAACGATTTGACGTGCCACTCTGAAAACGTAAATTACTAATCATTCAGTGTTAACAGCTGATACGAACGAAGAATCCAGATGCGATCTTGTTGTCATGTCGATAACTGATACTAATTTTCCTGTAAGGTTTTGTTTATTTTATTCAGTCGTGATGCTCTACAAAGAACTGGTGCGATATTCATTACAGTGATTGTCCAACGTTATTCAAGCCCAAGGCTTCGATCTGCTTAGTTCCGGGTAAGTCTTAAGCTATTTCATACAATTCTGCCTACCAAATAGAGCGTTTGGAACCTTTGTTCGCTTCATAAAGATTCAATTCTAGGTCGTGGAGATCTAATCTGACAAAAAATGGTTTATACTAAATAGCTAAGTAAATAACTGAAGGAAGTAGGGCGAAAAGACGAAAAATGAAGATCATCTTAGAAGGAAAAGTAAATCAAAAAGAGAAGTAGACGACCCAGAATGCAATGCGAAAGTGGCATATGGGACACTTTTGACAAGCCTCTGGATCAAGTATCGTTAGGTTTTAAAGGACCCAAATATAAAGCATCTATTAAATCTTCACCTGTAGTCTCCAATAATGCATTTTAGCTTCTAATTTCAATTTTCGTTAATTTCGTTATGGTTTGCTGAACATTTCAAGCAGAAGTGAATTGGCCAATTATTTTTCTTTCTCTTTGCCGCAGATCGATCCAATTTTCTCCAGCAGACCACTAAACCAGACTACCTCCTGGATCTAGATCACCAGACTTGTCCAGACCAGACCAGACCATGTGTTTCAGACAGACCATTTGAAGAGACCGGCTTCGTCAGACTAGACTAGATCAGCTCAGCCAGTCAGACCAGCTCCTTCTCACAAACCACCCAACTAGACCAGCTTCCTCTTAAATTTATCAGTCAGCATCCCATTTCCACAGTACACCCAGCCTCCACCAGCCAGGACGCCATTGTCAGCTACGTATCACAGGTCAGAACCATTCTTTGTGGGTTGGGTCATGGGAGGTTAATATATAAAGCGCTGGATGATAGCAAAGCATACTTTCCACACACCTTCGGCTTTACTTGATCATTGTTAGAGTAGCTAGCGGGGTTCCCTGGGCTGTTAAGAGCCTCGACTACCCCTGTTTCATAGTTGGGTTGCTTTGCACGTACTCGAATATAGACAGGAGTTCGGCTTTTCAAAAACAATTTCGGCCTTGATTAAAAGTCTGTTCTTCTTTTCGTCGGATATATTTCGTCTTTTCGCCGTCGTCGATATCATCGTCTTAGATGCGTTCTCCCACTTAGCTGCCATAAATCAACGGCCAATTTCTCTACCACACTTCACTTTTAAGACTATGCGCTGGGCAAGTGAAGGTTTCACTCGATAACATGTTTTAATTCTAAATTTTATATCACTTTTTATGAAAAACTTTACTTACTAAAAGCTTTTTTTAATCTTTATAGAAATTGCTTCACGACCACATGGCGAAGAGTCCACTCAAAATTACCCACTCACTCAGCTATCAGCTTAAAAGGTAAGGCCTTTACGATATTATGCTGTTTAAAATTATTACAACCCTAGCCAGCTCAGTATATAATTGATTTCCCTTTAGTTACTATTTTATTAAAGTTTTCTACTATTAATTAGGTAAACAACTTTTAACGACTTGACTAACAGTTAAGGGGACTGGACGCCAGAGAAGAGGAAATAACACCTAATTTGTCGGGAAATTTCCTCAGTTGGTTGCTATTTCTTTAGTAAACTACTACAGTGTCAAATATTGATATACACGAGTTACACTTATTCACACTTTAAGCAAACAGTGAACGATGTGAGAGTGCAAAAATTGTATGCATAATAAATATTCAAGTTGTGAAGAAGCTTTTCCAGATTATCAACCCTGCGATTATTAATACACAAATTTTAACATTTTCAATTAAATCATATTATCGTTTGTTTTCATTATGTTTTATTGACACTTTTTTATTGAAATTTTACCTTTTACAGATTTTAGCAAATTAGACCAGAGAACCTTTTTGTGGCAGAATATCAAACCCTCAACCCATGATTGGACAAGCCATTGGACAACATCGTATTATAAAGCTACTGGAAACCAGTCCACCCTCGAAACTGGAGAGTGACCGACCGAGAATGTACCAAGGGATGACGGCACAGAGGCATACAAGGTAGGGCCGATTAAAATGGTACAACGTCTATGTATAGTAATGCTGCCGCTCGCGCCGAGCAAGTTTCATCAGAAATTTGCTTTGAACGAGCGTGTTCAGCTTTATAAACGTTGAACCATAAACAATCAGCCCAAGTTCACGAAGGGACACCAGGTTAGTGATTTTTTATTACTTATATTATAAGCGTAGATGCGAGGTTCGACGTTCGGCTCAGATTTCGATTGGTCTTAGCTTTTTGTTTCGATCTAGTTTGAGGTCATCTCGCGCTTGGCATCGACAATGTTTCGATCACTGCGTAAACTGGGGAACCCAGGGGTCTTCATTCGATGGGTTGGGGGCATCCCATAATTTGCTTATTTATTTAAACTTTGTAACTAATAAATGCAATTCAATAAAAAATACGAACGCTGTTGTGTTTTATGTGTCTTTTTTTAATTTTAGATAATCTTGCAGTCTAGCTGCGATTACATTTCTAAATAGTAGGAAGGGATATCTTAATTATGTAATTATAATATTAATAAACTGAAATAAAAGACCAAAACACACTGTTGTCATTGTGCTTTCTTAAACTTATTTTAAGATAATAAAACTAACTATTCAACTTACTAATGCAGTTTTATTTCAGCAACGTCGAACATCCACGATTTTCATCCTTTTTTTTGCGTTATTTTTCCATCTTTTTCCGAAGAATATCTTTTTCGGTGCGTCCTCTCAAGATCGCCTACGACATCAACTTTTTTCTTCATTTTTATCAAGATAGTCTTTTTGAGGGCTACTTTCCTTTCTGCGATTGTTCAAGATGAGCCAAGCTGCATCGAGCTGAAAGATCCAGATGATTTGTAGTTAGTTAATTGTAATGTACATACATATTGCAATGGAAGATCAATAAAAGTTGAACAAAAACCAGTTGCCACTTTATCTAGTAAGGTTCCTACTACATAGACTTAGTATAAACACTTACTATTCAATTATCATTGTAATAAGCTGCACTTTGATGATCAATAAAGTTCCACAAACACGATGCAGCTCAATCTATTTTTTCCTACTAACGCAGTATATACAGCCTTAAACGTTTTATTTCAGCAACGTCGAACGCGAACTTCTATTTTTCTTCTTCCACTGCTTGGATTCAGAGAAGAGTCGTGTCAAGATGATCAACAATAATTTTTTGAACGTGTTTAACCTGGATGTGGTTTTTTTTTGGTTGTTCCGTTCATCCCAGAAATACCTGAACAGACCTCTGATTGGGAATGACACAAGACGTCACGATCAAGAGTTCATGCAAAGATTCACCTGATTATTTTACATGTTCCTACTTTTTGGATGGGTTTCTCCAAGAAATGAATGAGGTCAGGACCACTGAATTGACAGAGACAAGTGAGGCGTGCTGAAGAGAAGACAAGATATGCGAACTTTGAGTTATTTCAAAATTCATGTTGTCATTTTAGTCTATTTTAGATCAGATGGAATGTCGAAGAAAGTACCAAAATATATTCGATAACCATATGCATCTGCAAGAAGTGACAGGAGAACAAAGGAATTAGGAAGTACAAGCCAAGTTGTGTAAGTATCATGAAAAGACATACTCTAGGTTTTTGATAAGAATAGTTTCACACACATCCTAGGCAATTTTTGAACTTAAACTGCATAGCAGTAGACGACATACAGAAATCCAGAAAGACAATGATTTGACTTGCCACTCTGGGATGGTATGATGAGATTACAACTTAAAAACGTAAAATACTAATCATTCAGTGTTACCAGCCGACACGAACGAAGAATCCTGTTCTTGTGTCATGTCAATAACTGATACTAATTTTCCTGCAAGGTTTTGTTTATTTTATTCAGTCGTGATACTCTACAAAGAACTGGTGCGATATTCAGTGCAATGATCGTCCAATGTTATTCAAGCACAAGGCTTCGATCTGCTTAGTTCCCGGTAAGTCTACTCTATTTCCTACAATTTCACCTAAGAAATAGAGCCCTTGGAACCTTTGTTCGCATCATTAACATTCACTTCTCGGTCGTGGAGAGCTAACCTGACAAAATATGATGGTTAATACTAAATAGCTAAGTAAATAATTGAAGGAAGTAGGGCGAAAAGACGAAGAATGAAGATCATTTTAGAAGGAAAAATAAATCAAAAAGAGAAGTAGACGACCCAGAATGCAATGCAAAAGTGATACATGGCACACCTTCAACAAGCCTATGGATAAATTATCGTTAGGTTTTAAAGCACCCAAATATAAAGCATCTATTAAATCGTCACCTGTGGTCTCCACTAATGCATTTTAGCTTCTAATTGCAATTTTCGTTAATTTCGTTGCAGTTTACTGAACATTTTAAGCAGAAGTGAATTAGCCAATTATTTTTCTTTCTCCTTGCCGCAGATCGATCCAATTTTCTCGAGCAGACCACAAGACCTGTCTACCTCCTAGACTCGGATCACCAGACGAGACCATGTTTTTCGGACGGACCATTAGAAGAGACCGGCTTTGTCAGACCAGACTAGATCAGCTCAGCTTTCTTCCACAGATCACCCAGCCAGATCAGCTTCCTCTCACAGACCACCCAGCCAGATCAGCTTCCTCTCACAGACCACCCAGCCAGGTCAGCTTCCTCTCACAAACCACCCAACTAGACAAGCATCATCTTAAATTTATCAGTCAGCATCAAATTACCACAGTACGCCCAGCCTCCACCGGCCAGGACGCCATTGTCAGCTACGTATCACAGGTCAGATTCATTCTTTGTGGGTTGGGTATTGGGAATTTAATATATAAAGCTCTAGATGAACCTTACAAAGCATACTTTCCACACACCTTCGGCTTGAGAGTCCCTGGACTTCTATTTTGGCTTTACCTAATCATAGGTAGAGTCGCTAGCGGGGTTCCCTGGGCTGTTTAGAACCTCCTCAACCCCCTTTTATAATTGGGTTGCTTTGCAGGTATTCGGTCATCGATCAGCGACAGGGGTTTGGTTATTCCAAAACAACTTCTGCCTCGATTAGCTGTCTGTTCGTCGTTTTTCCGTCGTAGATTTCATCGTCTTAGATGCGTTGTCCCGCTTAGATGCGCCAAATCAACGGCCTATTTCTCTACCACACTTCACTTTTTAGTCTATGCGCTGGGAAAGTGAAGCTTTATATTAACATTTTTAAAACTTTACTTACTAAAACCTTGCTTTGGTCTTTACAGAAATTGCCTCACGACCACATGGCGAAGAGTCTACTCAAACTTCTGCACGCCCCAGCTGTCAGTTTAAAAGGTAGGGACTTCACTTTATTATACTATTCAAATTAATTATTACAACCCTAGCCAGCACAGTAATTTATCTCGTTTAGGTTACTTTTTTGTTAGAGTTTTGTACTATTAATCGGGTATACTATTAGCGACTTGACTAACGGTTAAGGCGAGTGGACGCTTGGGAAGAGGCAAATAACGCCCAATTTGTCGGGAAATTTCTTTGTTTGCTATTTCTTTAGTAAACTACTACAGTGTCAAAAATACATATATACACAAGTTGCTCTTAATCACACTTTAAGCAAACAGTGAACGATTTTAGAGTCCAAAAATTGTATCCATAATAAATATTAAAGTTGTGAAGAACCTTTTCCTGGTTCGATCAAAACTGGGATTATTAATACACAAATTTTAACATTTTCAATTGAATCATATTCTCGTTATCTTTCATAATGTTTTATTGAAATTTTACGTTTTACAGATTTCAGCAAACCAGACCAAAGAACCTCATTGAGGCAGAATATCGGACCTTCAACCCATGATCGGACAAGCCATTGGATCACATCGTATCATAAAGCTACTGGAAACCAGTCCACCGTCGAAACTGGAGAGTGACCGACCGAGAATGTACCAAGTGATGACAGCACGGAGCCATATAAGGTAGGGCTGATTGAAATGGTACAACGTCTATGTATAGTAATGCTGCCGCTCGTGCCGAGCAAGTTTCATCACAAACTTGCTTTGAACGAGCGTGTTCAGCTTTATAAACGTTGAACCATAAACAATCAGCCCAAGTTCACGAAGGGACACCAGGTTAGTGAATTTTCATTACTTATATTATAAGCATACAAGCGGCTTCGACTTTCGGCCCAGATTTCGATTTCATCTTAGGTTTTTTGTTTCGATCTAGCTTAGGCTTGGTATCGACAATGTTTCAATATCAAGCCGCCAATTATAACTACATAAGCTGGGGAACCCAGGGGTGTCCATTCGATGGGTTGGGGGCTTCCCATAATTAGCTTATTTGTTTAAACTTTGTAAGTAATGAATGCAATTCAATAAAAGATACAAACGCTCTTGTGTTTGGTGTCCTTTTTATAATGTTAGATAATCTAGCAGTCTAGCTGTGATTACATTTCTAAATAGTAGGAAGGGATATCTTTGTTATGTAATAATAACATGAATAAAAATAAAAGACCTAAACACATTGTTGTCACTGTGGTTTCTTAAACTTATTTTAAGATAATAAAACTAACTATTCAACTTACTAATGCAGTTTTATTTCAGCAACGTCGAACATCCAAGATTTTCATCCTTTTTTGCGTTATTCTTCCATCTTTTTTCAAAGAATATATTTTTTGGCGCGTCCTGTCAAGATCGCCTACGACATCAACTTTTTCTTCATTTTTATCGAGATACTCTTTTCGAGGGCTACTTTCCTTTCTGCGATTGTTCAAGATGGGCCAAACTGCATCGACCTGAAGGATCCAGATGATTTGTAGTTAATTAGTTAATTGTAATGTACTTACATGTTGCAATGGAAGATCAATAAAAGTTGAACAAAAATCAGTTGCCACTTTATCTATCAAGGCTCCTACTACATAGACTTAGTATAAACACTTACTATTCAATTATCATTGTAATAAGCTGCACTTTGATGATCAATAAAGTTGCACAAACACGTTGCAGCTCAATGTATTTTTTCCTACTAACGCAGTATGCAGCCTTAAAAGTTTTATTTCAGCAACGTCGAACGCGAACTTCTATTTTTTTCTTCCACTGCTTGGATTCAGAGAAGAGTCGTGTCAAGATGATCAACAACAATTTTTTGAACGTGTTCAACCAAGATGCTGGTGTTTTTTTTGGTTGTTCTTTTCATCCAAGAAATACTTGGACAGACCTCTGATTGGGAATGACACAAGACGTCACGATGAAGAGTTCATGCAAAGATTCACCTGATTATTTTACATGTTCCTACTTTTCTGATGGATGGGTTTCTCCAAGAAATGCATGAGGTCAGGACCACTGAATTGACAGAGACAAGTGGCGCGTGCTGAAGAGAAGACCGTGAAGATATGTGAACTTTCAGTTATTTCAAAATTTATGTTGTCATTTTAGTCTATTTTAGATCAGATGTAACGTCGAAGAAAGTACCAAAACACATTCAACAACCATATGCATCTGCAAGAAGTGACAGGAAAAGGGAGAAATTACCAAGTATAAGCCAAGTTGTGTAAGTATCATGAAAAGACATACTCTAGGTTTTTGATAAGAATAGTTTCACACCACACATCGCAAAGAATTTCTGAACATAAACTGCAAAGCAGTAGACGGCCACAGAAATCTAGAAAGACAATGATTTGACGTGCCACTTTGGGATGGCATCATGAGATTACAACTTAAAAACGTAAAATACTAATCATTCAGTGTTACCAGCTGACACGAGCGAAGAATCCTGATCATGTCAATACCCGATACTAATTTTCCTGCAAGGTTTTGATTTTATTCAGTCGTGATACTCTACAAAGAACTGGTGTGATATTCAGTGCAGTGATCGTCCAATGTTATTCAAGCCCAAGCCTCGATCTGCTTAGTTCCCGGTAAGTCTAAGCTATTTCATACAATTTGACCTAAGAAATAAAGCCTTTGGAACCTTTGTTCGCATCATTAAGATTCAATTCTCGGTCGTGGAGATCTAACCTGACAAAATATGATGGTTTATAGTAAATAGGTAAGTAAATAATTGAAGGAAGTAGGGGAAAAAGACGAAAAATGAAGATCATTTTAGAAGGAAAAATTAATCAAAAAGAGAAGTAGACCGCGACCCAGAATGCAATGCAAAAGTGATACATGGGACACTTTTGACAAGGCTATGGATAAATGATCGTTAGGTTTTGAAGCACCCAAATATAAAGCATCTATTAAATCTTAACCTGTAGTCTCCAATAATGCATTTTAGCTTGTAATTTTCGTTAATTTCGTTATGGTTTACTGAACATTTTAAGCAGAAGTGAATTAGCCAATTATTTTTCTTTCTCCTTGCCGCAGATCGATCCAATTTTCTCGAGCAGACCATTAGACCAGACTACCTCCTGGATCCAGATCACCAGACCAGGCCATATTTTTCGGACAGGCCATTAGAAGAGACCGGCTTTGTCAGAGCAGACTAGATCAGCTCAGCTTTCTTCCACAGACCACTCAGCCAGATCAGCTTCCTTTCACAGACCACCCAACTAGACCAGCATCATCTTAAATCGCATTACCACAGTACGCCCAGCCTCCACCGGCCAGGACACCATTGTCAGCTACGTACCACAGGTCAGATTCATTCTTTGTTGGCTGGGTCATGGGAGGTTAATATATAAAGCTCCGGATGAACCTTGCAAAGCATACTTTCCACACACCTTCGGCTTAAAGTCCCTGGAATTCATATTTCGGCTTTACTTAATCGTTGTTAGAGTAGCTAGCGGGATTCCCTGGGCTGTTAAGGGCCTCCCCTATCCCTTTTCCATGGTTGGGTTGCTTTGCACGTATTCGAATATAGACAGGAGTTCGGCTTTTCAAAAACAATTTTGGCCTGGATTAGGTGTCTGTTCGTCTTTTCGTCGGATATATTTCGTCTTTTCGCCGTCGTCGATGTCATCGTCTTAGATGAATTCTCCCACTTAGCTGCTCTAAATCAACGGCCATTTTCTCTACCACACTTCACTTTTTAGTCTCTGCGCTGGACAAGTGAAGCTTTCACTCGATAATATGTTTTAATTCTAAATTTTATATTAACATTTTTAAAACTTTACTTACTAAAACCCTTTTTGGTACTTGTAGAAATTGCCTCACGACCACGTGGCGAAGAGTCTTCTCAAAAGTATATGCACGCTTCAGCTATCAGTTTAAAAGGTAAGGACTTTAAGATATTATACTGTTTAAAATGATTATTACAACCCTCGTCAGCACATGCGGTAATTTATCTCGTTTAGGTTACTATCTTATTAAAGTTTTCGGTACTTTTAATTTGATACCTTTTAGCGACTCAGTTGACTAACAGTCAAGGCGCGTGGAATCTCGGAAGAGCCAAATAACACCTAATTTGTCGGAAAATTTCCTTGTTTGCTATTTCTTTAGTCAACTACTACACAGGTTCATAAATTGATATATACAAGTTGCTCTTAATCACACTTTCAGCAAACAGTGAACGGTGTAAGAGTGCCAAAAATTGTATGCACAATAAATATTAAACTTGTAAAGAAACATATTCTCGTTATGTTTAATTATGTTTTATTGACACTTTTTTATTGAAATTTTACCTTCTACAGATTTCAGCAAACTGGACCAGAGAACCTTTTTGTGCCAGAATATCAAACCCTCAACCCATGATTGGACAAACCACTGGACCGCATCGTATCATAAAGCTACTGGAAACCAGTCTACCCTCGAAACGAGAGTGACCTACCGAGAATGTACCAAGTGATGACGGCACCAAGCCATATAAGGTAGGGCCGATTGAAATGGTACAACGTCTATGTATAGTAATGCTGCCGCTCGAGCCGAGCAAGTTTCATCAGAAATTTACTTTGAACGAGCGTGTTCAGCTTTATAAACGTTGAACCATAAACAATCAGCTCAAGTTCACGAAGGGACACCAGGTTAGTGAATTTTCATTACTTATATCATAAGCATAGATGCGAGGTTCGATGTTCGGCTCAGATTTCGATTGGTCTTAGCTTTTTGTTTTGATCTAGCTTCAGGTCATCTCACGCTTGGTATCGACAATGTTTCGATACCAAGCCGCCACTGATCACTGCGTAAACTGGGGAACCCAGGGGTGTCCATTCGATGGGTTGGGGGCTTCCCATAATTTGCTTCTTTGTTCAAACTTTGTAACTAATGAATGCAATTCAATAAAAGATACGAACGCTGTTGTGTTTTTGGTCTCCTTTTTATTAATTTTACATAATCTTGCAGTCTAGCTGTGACTACATTTCTAAATAGTAGGACGGGATATCTTAGTTATGTGATAATAACATTAATAACAATAAAAGAAAAAAAACATTGTTGTCATTGTCGTTTCTTAAACTTCTTTTAATATAATAAAGCTACCTTTACTAATGCAGTTTTATTTCAGCAACGTCGAATAACCACGATTTTCATCCTTTTTTTGCGTTATTTTTCAATCTTTTTTCGAAGAATATCTTTTTCGGTGCTTCCTGACAAGATCGCCTACGACAACAACTTTTTTTCTTCATTTTTATCAAGATACTCTTTTTGAAGGCTACTTTCCTTTCTGCGATTGTTCAAGATGAGCCAAGCTGCATCGAGCTGAAGGATCCAAATGATTTGTAGTTAGTTAATTGTAATGTACATACATATTGCTATGGAAGATCAATAAAAGTTGAACAAAAAGCAGTTGCCACTTTATCTAGTAAGGCTCATACTACATAGACTTAGTCTAGACACTTACTATTCAATTATCATTGTAATAAGCTGCACTTTGATGATCAATAAAGTTACGCAAACACGAAGCAGCTCAATGTATTTTTTCCTACTAACGTAGTATACAGCCTTAAAAGTTTTATTTCAGCAACGTCGCACGTGAACTTCTATTTTTTTCTTCCACTGCGTGGATTCGAAGAAGAGGACCTTTAGGGCGCGTCATGTCAAGATGATCAACAACAATTATTTTTAACGTGTTCAACCAAGATGCTGGTGTTTTTTTGGCTAGTTTGGTTCATCCGAGAAATACATGAACAGAACTCTGATTGGGAATGACACAAGACGTCCCGATCAAGAGTTCATTATGTCAAGATTCACCTGATTATTTTAGATGTTCCTACATTTCTGATGGGTTTCTCCAAGAAATGTCTGAGGTGAACACTGATTTGACAGAGACAAGGGATCCCTGCTGAAGATAAGACAAGTTATAGGAAGTTTGAGTTATTTCAAAATTCATGTTGTCATTTTAGTCAATTTTAGATCAGATACAAGATCGACAACCAAATGCATGTGCAAGAAGTGACAGGAGAACGGAGGAAACACCAAGTGTAAGGCAATTTGTGTAAGTACCATGAAAAGACATGCCCTAGATTTTTGACAAGAATACGCTCTTCTCACATATGGTAATATGCCCGTCCAACCTCGTTTACGAGAAAAAATTCTTTTGAAATTCAAATACGAAAACATCGTCTGATTAGCATTTCAAAAGAACTTGTCCTCAAAAACGAGGTTGGACGGGCATATTACCATACGTGAGAAGAGCGTATAGTCTCACACCAGACATCCCAAGCAATTTTTTAACATAAACTGTATAGTATCAGTTATTAAAATGACAACAAGGTCAGGATTCTTTGTTCGTGCCAGCTGGTAACACTGAATGATTAGTATTTCACGTTTTCAAGTTGTAATCTCATGATGCCATCCCAGGAGTGGCACATCAAATCATCGTCTTTCTGGATTTCTGTGATCGTCTAGTGCTACGCAGTTTATGTTCAAAAATTGCTTGGCATGAATGGTGTGAAACTATTCTTGTTTATTTTACTCTGGAGTGACCGACCGAGGATGTATCAAGTAATGACAGCACCGACCCATAAATGTACGTCCGATTGAAATGGTGCAACGTCTATGTATAGTAATGCTGCCGCGCGTTCCGAGCAAGGATTTTGGCGCTATCTTCGATCTTGTATCTGATCCAAAACTGTTATTATTCTAGTTTCTAGATCATCTTTGGGATCGATCGCAGTGCCGGAATCAGTATGTAACAGGAAGAGATCTGTGCAAATGCGATGCTTAGTGGCCGTAATTATAAAAAGACAGTGAAAAGTGATTTTAAGAAATTACATGTGACGGCAAGTATGAAAATAGTTTCTCCGCAGTTCACAATAATTTCACACCATACGCCCCAAAAAACAATATAAACACACTCCACAGCGGTAGACAACGTACTGCATAAAGAATGATTTTAAGCCCAACTCTGAGCTAGATTGCATTTGGAGATAGGAAAATGAAGACCGATACATACTAGTCATAATTACCAGACACGAAAGGAGAATTCTTGGCGTCTTTAAGGTGATACTAATTTTCCTGCGAGGCTTTGTTTATTTTAAACAGGTAAAATACTCTACAGGGACGAGTGCGATGCGCAAGCCAATGAAGTGTTCTTCTCAACGTATTTCAAGCTTAAGTTTCTTGGTAAGTCTACTTAAAAGACGCTTGTCATGCAATTTAGCAAAAACACCATTTACAGTTGTGGAGTTAATACCCAAGCCCTCGAGAGAATGTGAGGCTGAGGTTGCCCTTGTTTTGGTAAAAACCTCCTCTGTTTTCTTATGAAATTTCGCTGGAAAATACTAGTTAGCATAAAAACATCATGATAATTTATATTATAAAGCAGGAAGCGTTGTATCAAAACAAAATCAACTCCAGCCTCGTTTCCATCTATATCTGTAAAATGGGCTTCTTCCGGATCGGAGTCACGACCGGGGCCCATTTCTTCAAAGTCCTGTCAACTTTTAAAGCCTGAAGGCCATAAAAGAAAATCAAAATCAGAAACTAAAGAATAAAGGCGTTTGAGCTAGCTAACAAATCAGTCCATTGAATTCAAAACCAGGCTTCTATTACAAAAAAGGTAAAATGAAGGTTGTTTGTTTGTAGATTACTTCAAAAAGTGCTGCACGCGGAAGCTATAGCTAAACTCTAGTAGCATCATAACTAAAAGAGATAAAGTAGGCTTCTATCTCACAGATATTTTAAAACTATGTTTCTTTTTAACAGGTACCAAGAAACTACAGGATCAGAGTGCAATTCTGACTGTGCCGACACTCAAGCTGCTGGATCAGAGTAGTGCAATGGACATAAATTACACCATCAATCTTGAACGCTGAACTTTTTGTGACCTATTTTAAAAAAAATTAAGTTAAAGTATGTCTGCGGACAAAAGTTAAATGAAAGATATTCGAGTTTCACGGATAATAAGATTAGAAATTATCAGAGCTACAAAGATTAAATTTAAAAAAAAATTAAGAGTGGTTATGAAGACCTACTTTCTGATTAACTGCTTAGAATTAATTCGGGGTGCTGGATCTAGGGTATATCTGTCAGTAGTAATTAAGACGTCAAATTTTTCTGAGAATACATTTGGAATAAATATAAATTTTTGATTTTATGTAGCAGGAAACTACTACTTAGTAAAACGTAAAGCAATAGCAAGAAAATAAAAGCAAAATCTTTTGTGCTTAGTTTAATGTGAGCTGTGCAGAGCACGTTAAGTTCAACCGAAATCATGTTCAAGGCCGCTTTCTTAGTTTTATCCACTAATTGGGTCCATTTGCTTGGAACTTCTGATCCAACCTAATCGCTTAATTGCACACGCTGATCTATAACCTAACGCTTAACATAACCAGCTGTAACATCTAATAATTACTTTCAGAAGTTCCAGGCAACATAAAAAACTCTTTGTTTGGTTTGTTTAACGCGTGTTAAACAGGCCTTTGCGGTTTCTTAGAAGAAACGAGAAATTGAAGAGAGGAGGGGTGTATCGAATCCTCTCCCACCATAACAGTCCTGAATTTATTTTTGGCGACGCCTATCAGGCATCTTAATAGGAACTCTCACAGCTTTCAAACCTTTATAAAAACAGCGTTTTTTGTAGATTAAACTTATCTGTTACTCAGTCAACCTTCACTCGAGCTTTTGTTGCCGGTACGTGGTTAGTAGGTGTACTTAAGCTTTCTGGCCAAACAGAGTGCTATCAACGAGGAGACCAAACTTGTTATTTAAATAACGCTATTTTGATCTCATCTACTTTTCTTTAAAGGTAGTTTATTTTATTGTTTTCTATGGAATACCAATGAATAGAGGGCGACATTTCAAAGCTGACGTTAACATTTGTCTCCATTGGTCACGTGTAAATATTTGCTTTTGCATAGCTGTTAGACATGTATATATGCATAATAAAAAATATGTATATATGAAAAATATAAAATATCTAATAAAAATCTGCTTCATTGAAACACCCGTAAAGAAAATTACATGTACAACCATAGCTTTGTTATAACCTAACTGTAATTAAAAAAAAACAGTTTAGGTCATCTTCTGATCTGCATGTTACATGTTACTGTAACATTAGAGTAAGATGTGCTTTTTAATAGGCCATTTCCGAGTTCCAAAAAATCTCACTTTCAAAACGAGGCTAAGTGCGAAACCTTTGTTGTGAAAATGAGTTTTATTTCCATAATAATTGAAAATCATTTTCATATCAATGGCTTCGCACTTAGCCTCGTTTTGAAAGTGAGATTTTTTGGAACTCGGAAATGGCCTATTGGTTATTTACTAGTCGTTTCCTGGTTTTTCAATAAAATATTTCATTGATTGCTCATTGATTGTCTCAGTAACTGACGAGGGAGGGGAGGCTTTGGAAGTCGTCTGTTTTTCAGAAGTAACGACACCTTTTATTCTGGCCATTTTAAGGTTGTACACTGAGCAACGTAGCCTTTGAGTGGAACCGATGTTAGCGGCCATGGTGCCTGCAGGTGGCTTTGAGGAAGCCTCAAGTAGATTTCTCACTATCGCGTAATTTTTTACGTTCGTACGCACCTAAATTTACGCACGTAAAAAAGGTCATGTGTGCATGAATGGAAGGCTGCACATAAACATAAAAGTTGAACCTTGCTCAACTTTTACGCTTACGCGCAGCCTTTCATACATTACCTCTATTTACACGACAGTGGAAATCAACTAGACATATTAAATTCTACAAGCAGAATACTACAATGCCGATCGTACTACGTGAAAATTAACTTTGCAAGACATCAACACGACACCAACAGAACTCAAAACAGAGCAGGATTGTAGCCATAGACAGCTGTTTCGCTATTACTGTAGCTCTTCAGTATGGCATAACAACCAGAGAAAACTCTGTGGAAAAATATCCACACACTCTTGATTTAAGGTGGCTTGACTGGATTTTCAATAGGGGATATCTCCCAAGTTTGAGGATTAACTATGTCAGTATGAGTAAAGATATGGGAAAAACGTCGCTAGTTGTGCACGTGCATATGAAACCAGAAAACAATGCCAGTGAATAATGAGGACACTAACTTGTAAACACAAAATCTGAGGGAAAAATTGGTCATATTTAAGGCCCTATTTAAAAGCCTTCCCTGTTTTCAACGTTCTTGAAACGTGCAGGGTATATTTATTGACGATTGATCTCAGGGATGGTCAAGTGTGTAAACAATTTATCT
The DNA here is from genome assembly GCA_038088405.1 of Porites divaricata. Classification (NCBI taxonomy): domain Eukaryota; kingdom Metazoa; phylum Cnidaria; class Anthozoa; order Scleractinia; family Poritidae; genus Porites; species Porites divaricata. Next base: position 2,061,700 of record JBBMOI010000017.1, read on the forward strand.
AGCAGTTTTTTGAATAATGCGAAATTTGTAGGCATGGACCAAATTATGTGCAAAAACTGTAACAAAAACAGCTGAATGCAAGTTAATAACATTCTAACTCCCAATTGCCCAGAGCAATTCCCCTCTTTTTCTGTAGGCAGCTTTCAATGGAATCAAACCACTGAGATGATGTGTTTGCAAAGCTCATCATTTTCTTAAAATATTAGCTAATTCTGTGGATAGCATGATATTTCACTGTTTTTAAAATCTTATAAAATTTTGTTTCAAATTATTCCCAAAATGCTCTCATAGAATTTTTCAAACTTTGCCATGATTGAGGCAATTATGGCAGGTACATACTCCCTTAAGCCATTTCTTGAAAAAAACTCCTAGTACAGAGAAACACAAAGACAAATTAAAAAAAAGGAATGGCATCATTACATTGCCATGGAGACTCCAAATTGTAAGAAATTTTCATCTTTATACTGAATACAGTCATGGTAACCTTTTTCCCATATCTTTACTTATGCTGACCCATTAATGCTCAAACTTAGGAGGTATCCCCCCAAAAAATCCAGCTGAGCCACCTTGCACCCTAACCTGCAGAACTCCCAACACCCACAGGATCACGCCATATCTGGTGCCTCCCGGAAGGCAAAAGTCCAAGTGTGAAGTTGATGTCTCGCAAAGAAAAACCAACCTCAAAAACATGGACAGCACCATAAAATAGATCTACGGCCCCAGAATACATTAAGTACAAACATTAACCACAAAGGACTGCAAAGGACCGCAAACCGCATATTTTCTTTGTGAGACATCAACCAGAGCAGGTTACCTCCCAAGCGGAGGCTGGTTATATTGTGTTTCGTCTATGTTGTAGTTAACTTTTGTCTCAGGTAATTTTTGTTTTTCTTTTGTTTATGGATAGGTAATATATGCTAATGAAGTTGAAACAAAAGAAAAATATAAATTACCTGAGATAAAAAATAACTACAACATCTACATGTACATCATTCGCAGGTAAAATCTTCCTTACCTTTTTAACGTATGTACACGATCAAAACGTCTGCAACCCCGACGTTGTCTGTGGGAATAAAAAAAACACGGCATTTAATTCAGACATCAGCTGCGAGTTTCAACGATATGTTTCCTTTCTTTCCTGACGAGTTACGCTTTGTGATACTTGATCGTTTGTACATCTAAACACGGGATATCTAAAAACAAAATTATTATTCCTGAATCTAGTGTCACATTTAGAAAGTAGAAATTAATATAAAAACAAATATGCGCAATTGGCCAAGCGAGAGGCTATGTACCCGATATGTATGAGATCCCATTACTGCGCTTTTCACAAACATGCAAATTCCGAAGTTCAAAAGCCAACTGACGATTGTGCTTTTTGCTAGCGTCAATCACCTTAATGGACCTCTTAGAAACAAAACTTTACTTTAACAGGTGCAAAAGGTCATGGTTTCTGGTTTGTGATTGGTGGATTTCGATCCATTTTGTCTGTTTCTGTGTTTCAAGGTTCGTTGCTTGTGATCATAATTATGATTGACGGCAGCGAAACACGCAATTGTGAAGGCGGCTTTTGAACTTTAGAGTTCGCATGTTTGTGAAAAGCGCAGTAACTTAACAGAAAAATATTTCTGCTTGTGACTTGTTGAAAGACAGAAAACTGGTCTTTCTATCGTCCATACTTGTGGTTAATCCGTTAGGTTTTCCGTAATTTTACGTCACTCTAGCTAATTTGCCCAAGTGAGAGGTTTCAGGGTTTGGATGGTCACTCACCATAGTCATCCCATTTTACAATATTATGAAGTTTGCTGTAGACGATGCTGTTCTGGCGCCTTTCCCAAGAACATGACTTGACGGAAGTAAGCGCTAGCCATCCAGAGTCATTATTGCAAGACAAATGAGGGCCTGCGATGTAAAATGACCTCTGTAAATCTCCTGGGAGTGAGAAAAATGTCGGAGGATTGCTAGTCAAGTCTTCCCATGGAGAAAAAGTTACTCGATCTGCCGAAAACCAGTTTTCCTTGTCACTGTTTGAAGCATTGAACACAATGGAAAGAACTTCATTCCCGTTTTTGTACAAGGCCACGCGCGCCTAAAAAAAAAGGACATTTCAAATATCTTATATGAAGTAACAAAGGGATGGGAAATGGACATATCGTGGGCTCTTGTCACCAGTTACCTGTAAAAAGAGGACCAGTGGGCTAGTTTTTACAAAAGATTTGCAACATAGTTTCTATTTTACCTTGTTTTTATTAACAACATACACGATTTAACTTCATTTGTAAAAGCGAATATGCATTTTATCTTCTGGTTCAATCTGTGCAATTAAGATGATGATAATGGTGATTTATATAGACATCACTTCTTCTAAGGTTACCAAGACAATCTTGAACTCTAAATTCTTCGCTGTGGATGTCAGGTTTAAGGTACTGGATTCCTCATTTTTTAGTCGGTGGCATTTAGATTTCGGATTCCAATCTTTAGTGGGGTTGCAGCTTTCTTAAAGTACGGATTCTACAAGCAAAAATTCAGGGGCATCCAACGACAATTTTTGGAAAATATCTGTTTGGAAGACGATTTGAGATCTAGAATTTTCGGAACATTTGTTGTAAAATTTCTTGCTTGCCTGCCTCTCTTAAAATTTTTGAACATCTAAGAAATGGTAGAACTGCCCATTTTTAACGGATTTTTACCCTAAAAAGGTCACTTGGAATTTTCGGGAGTCTTTTTTCAGGCTGAAATTTTCAAAAAGGTAAGTTTTGATCCCTATAATTTTCCTAGACTTTCAGCTAGGAAATCTGAACAAATGAAAAATTTTTAGGGGACAAAAATATGCCTATATCTACCTTTTAAATACTAAAATACGTTCAACAATGCTATGTTTAAGTGGTTTTTAATTATATTCTCGTTGGGTGCCCCTGAAAATTTTCCCACGTTTTCGGATTCCACTTAAAGATTACCCCAGATTACCTCACATGGGGCAAAGTATAAATATTACAAAGGTTATGTGTCTTAAGGACGGTGCCCACTTTTGTTACTGCGCACATTTTCTGCGCATGACAAGGTACTCGCGCGCGACGCGAAAGAAATGCACAACACGCAGGACACGTGGAGTGGTTTTGTCTCCTGTAAGTCTGGGAGGTTCTACTTATATCTTGCGCGAAAAATGCGTCGTTTTCAACAGACGAAAAATAATTTCCATTTATCTTGTCAGTTCTTTGAAAACCGAAAAAGTATGCGCATGTTGCTATTTCTGCCGTATGATCGATCTGATCGAACATTTTATAGTCAAACAAAAGTCAATTCTAAAACATCAAAAGTTATTGCTTCAAGATGTTACACTTGGTGCTTGGGTATTAAAAAATCCCTTAATAGGCAAGGATCAGTAAATCAGATGCATGGAGAATAGCTCCAAGTCCTCCGCTTAATCGAGAAACTGCAAGCTTACTTTTCACTCGCGTCCTTCGCGTTTCATCGTCTAATAGGCTATAACACTTTCCGAAATATTTCTTTAATTTTGTAAGATTTTATGCAATTATTCCCCAGAAAATAGATTTAAAGCGTTCGAGTACACACAGATGTCCCTTTCATTGAGAGTCCGAGGCTTTTTTTGTTGAACAAACAAGAAAAAAACTGTCACAAGATTGCTTGGATTGCTGAGATCGCAGATTCACAAACAGTTGCGGATTGCAAAGGAAACGCTTTCATTGTGGAAAAAATCGAAAAAAATTGTTATGCTTTTTACTATTATCATTGTTATTTAAGCATTTTGGCATTACTAAGCATTGAAATAATTGACTCATTGGGCAGCTTGTCGTGTAGATAGTATAATTTTTCTTAAGGTTCAATTTCACGCCACACATAATCTGGACATTTGCACATAGCTGCCATTTGGCTGTTTACGAACTAAAGATGGAAGATAAAATAAAGTATTTCCATTCTAAGACTTTCTTAGGTTTAACAGGCACTGTTAAGTCTAAAATAAACATTTAGGAACGAAAAATAGTGAATGATCATGACACAGAATGCTACAGTAAAAAAATCAAAACGAAATATATAAAATGATCATTATAGCCCAGTTTATTTATGAGGGTACATAAACGCATTCGTTACTACTACTTTCGCAGTATTCAGCTTTTTTAAAAGAGAGCTCATGTATGAAACTTGAGTCTATGCAAATCATATGACACTTGTGGCAAAGCCCGAAAGAGATAGCGCATTAAAAAGCACAGATAAGCTCATTGAATGCACGCAAGTTTAATAACATGTTCGATCGAGGTATTGTTACGTACCGGAATAACCAAGAGATGCCCGTGAAAAAGGCATAAGTAAAAAGAATTCCCGAGTACGATATAAGGCACGCAACAAAAGTGTGACAACGAGCAGTTACCTTTTTTAACTATTATTTATTTAATTATACACTGTTATAGTTACTAAAGTTAAAGATTAAGTCAAGCAGTTCGTAAAGCAGGCAGGCTTACTGTCTTTCATGGCCATACAGGAACAACTGTCAACTCCACTGACTTGAGACATCAATGCTTGACTTTCTTGAATTTCACTGGATCCTTTCCACTCATTGGCTTTTCTGTGTACACAAACTCGTCTGGGAAACTTCATCATGAACTCTTTTATCTTCTCTTTTCTGCTATCGTCTCTTTCTTTTCTCTTGATATAGCAATGTCCAAGGTTATAGCTCCTCCATAGTTATAGCAGTTGATTATAGCTTCCTCACAATATAGCATCCATAGCTGATAAGCTCAATCACAACTAGCCACGAGGGAAAACCCTCGGCACACAACAACAAGATCTCAATACTTGGAAGCCTAGTTTTATACTTTTTCTTTAAACATCTAGAACGTTCCATTACTATTTATAGTGCATTACAACATCTTCTATTTGCGGAAACTGCTGAGTCACATTACAGATATTTCTGGAATATTACAGATTATAAGATAATTCTAGAAAAGTCTGGAATTGCATGACGGATAAACTAAAAATAATTCTGATCCTTATAACAGTATCCAGTAAAATGATAAAAAAACGATAGAAGGTTTACAATCCATATTACATCTACAGTTCCAAAAATCTTGAGGACATGTACAGGTAAGCAAACGAGGTTAAAGGAGTACCTGTCTAAGAGTCCCTGTCGACTATTTTCCACTACAGTACAGTAGTTTGTTTAGAGCACTAGCCTTGGATCTTGAGCTCGCCATACTACTCTATGTACGCTGGAAGTAATCTTTAATACCTTGGAGATTGCTCTTCTCCAAAAATTTTTGTTCAATTTTTGACACGGAGAAGCTCCAGTTGAATGAAATAGTATACTTTGCTTTCCTTAGAGTCCATGAAATGTCCTGCTTCACTTTCTATTTTTGCTCTCCTCCGTGGATTGTTGTTCTCTCTGACTGTTAGCCATTGTGGATATCCCAGAGTACTCCGCGTGGAGTGAAGCAATAGTGAAACTGACTGGGGAGGGGATGGGAAAAATTGTCAATAACTCCCAAAGCGATTAAGTTAAGGTCGAAACCAATCAATTAAACTTATAAAAACGCGTGGTAACCCCTACTTTTTATCTCACCAAATGAAAGTAATAAGCCTACTCAGCAAACGATCAATTTTTGGTTTGGGGAAAATGTCGTTTACATTATTTTTAAGGCAAACGCGTGGAGAGGGGTACTTGCTGATAACTTCCCAGTTGTGCTGATATTTCAAAAAAAAAAAAAAAACGTATAAAGAGCGGTTGTTATGTTATCGTTTGTTGCTTATTTTGAAACCTTGTTACAATTATCATTGCATTTGTGCCAGTTCACGTGTACACTCTGAAATTTTGGGAAAAAATAACTTTTTATCATTTTTCTAAAAAATGCCTATTCAGCGTTTTTCTCCACATTGAAGCGCAGTTATCTCTGAAAAATGCGTGGTTACCCCCAGTTTTCTTTTTGGATTTCAATAGCCCCTGATGTGATCTACTTGTCTCACATAGTCATTATCTGGGAAAAAATACTTCCCTTTTGTGGGCACCGTCCTTAGTGCAGTTAGTTTACGCAACAGGATGGCAGAAAGACAGGGACAGCAGAACGCTTGTGTGTGACAAACGTGACAGGGCTGATTACTTGCATGTTTTGTCGTAATCTTCACTAAATATCAATGTTTTTTAGTCTTTAACAAAAGGATCCAAAGCAGAACTGATAAAAAATATACCAAGTAAAACACCGAAACCTGCAAGGCTGAATTATCTCCAACACCGTTAGAAACCAAAACAGAGCGAAACAGTTGTGGATGGCTCAGTACAACACCCCGCTGTTTTGAGGGGTTCTATCGGTGTCATGTTTATGTCGTGCAAAGTATTATTTTATGTAGTACGATCAGCCTTGCAGATTTCAACGTGTCTTACCTCCTTTGGTTTAGTGGTTTGCCAACTGGACACCAGGCGGTTCTTGTAATGTGTTGGGAGAGACCTGCTGATGCCCAAAACGTACGTTTCATCTTCGTTCAAAGAATCAGCTGATGTCCAGAGCTGATAAATGTAACCTGCAGGACCTCGTACGCCACCAACAACCTTGAAAACCATTGTCCAACCTTCATGGAAAACAAATGTTTTCATTCCTTGTAATAAGAGAGAGCTTTAGATTCTTAGACAAGTAGGACAACGAGCTCTCAATAGTAAGAGGTGCTCGCGCGTCAACCAACGCTATTTTGGCGGGAAAACGTGATAGCCATCGTCATTCTACGCCAATGTCGTGGTGGCGAAAACAATGATATCAAATAGAGCGATTTTCGTATGACCTTGAAATGAAAACGGGCGAACAAAACAGAAACAACAAACGAACGGAAATAGAGCGATTTGATTGGTTTATCGAACAGATACAAACGCACCTGGCTTTTGGTTGGCTAAGCGAACGCTCGGGTAAACAAACTTCATGCCCGAAGAACTTTCTAGAAATTGCTTTGACGCCATAGTGCAACACGATTGGTCAATCAAACAATGCCTTCTCCATATTAGGGTTTTCTTTGGCGAGAAAACGAAGAGTCCATGTTTTGTTCTTTCCATCCATTGGCTGATAAAACAAATAACAAACACTTACGGAAACCATTTGTCAAGATCATACGAAAATCGCTCTATCAAATGAAGAAGTTTTATCATTTTGCGATCGGGAGAGCGCGTAACCTCCTTTACTAAAGATAAAAATGCTAACTTTTCTAGTGATAAATGGTAAAATCAAGCTTTCTGGGGAGACAGTCTATATTTTGAGAAGACGCGAAAAAATCTCGTAGTCGTCCTCGTCATTGAATCTAGGCCTGGTTCAGACGCCGAACTTTTCATGAACCGAACCTAATTCGAATTAAGGCCGACCCAAATTATTAAGACCGGCTGAATTGATTCCGACGCCGATCTTAATTGCAACTGAACTAAATTCAAAAGGAGAAAAGTGCTCATTTCGGTCAAACTGCTTACAAAATACGTTATAATGATTTATGCATTAGGTTCGGTACATGAAAAGTTCGGCGTCTGAAGCAAAGCCGTTCCAAAGTCGCTCCAAAGGCGAAATTCCCGGCCGGGCCAGGCGAAAAGAACGGCTGAGCCGTTCCAAATTGAAACAGGCGTTCCTAATTGATTCAGACGCCGAACTTTTCATGTACTTAATTCAATGTATTAGGTTCGGCTCATGAAAAGTTCGGCGTCTGAACCGGGCCTAAAGCTCTCTAATGAAAATAATAATTGACTATTGAAATGAAAAATCTTAAGAAAACATAAGCAAAGTATTGTTGGTTTTCACATGTCTTCACTAAAATTCAAACTAAAAAACCATTGATCCTACCGAGATTTTGCTTTCACGATGCATTAGAGCAGCTGAAAACTAATTTCCATACAAATTTTCGCTTCAAAAGGGTTCTTGAGATAGAGTACGCTTGAATTTCTAAGCTTTTGCGTGACGTGGCATTTACATGACGGCCAGGAGAGCTGTCATCTAGGTTTAAAAAAATACTTACTTCAGGACATTTTGCTATCTAAACAGTTCATGTATTAGAAAAAGAACTACTTTAATGTTTATGAGTTTCTCGAAGAATAAATTCACGCTTTTGTAGCAAAACTCGGTAACAGATGTTTCTGTTGGTTTCCGTCCGCCATGTTGGAGCTCCTCCAGGTGAGCACCAGCATGGCGTCTCCATACAAATCTCTACAAGTTTGGGTAAAACGTTTCTTCGGATATCTCGTATACGAAACATTCCTCTGACCTGAATCTTGGCGAGGGTCTTTGCATATGTACCTCCTTTCATTTCCCAGATTCTGGTCTTTATTTATTGAACGGTTTTGATTTTTATTCTGATCTAATTTGAATGGCGTGACACTGAAAACCAGCAATACTAGATGCTGATGCTAGGTAAGGTCTGTGAAACCTGATTATGTACCCCATCAAATTTAGGTTTCTGAGAAACTGCCCACCCACCCCTCCCCTAAGCCAACATTATCATTTACTTCTCACTTAGGGCAAAATGTTGGCTTAGGGGAGGGGTGGGTGGTCAGTTTCCCAGAAACCTTAATTGATCCAACAGTTTTTTCTTGTCTTTCGTTTTTAGGGAACTTAAGCAAGGACGTTTTTGAGGGACTACGTCAACCAGAAGTGAGACCTTTTCTCATTTAACATGCCTAAATGCTACCAAAATTGCACTGTTAAGTGTCCTTTGCCATACAAAGAAGGTTTGCGGTACAATTTGGGTAAAATCACTGCTCAAGGATGCAAAAAAACTCACTTCCGGTTGACGTGGGTCGATCAAAAATATCCTTCCGTAAATTAAACTCCCTAGTTTTTTCTACTTAAGGGTCACTCAACTGACGTTTGGGCAGAAGTTTACCGCCGAAGCCTTCAAAACCTGATCCTTTTTAGGACAAAAATTGCTCATTTCGCTACCATTTCTAAAACATTCGTTTCCCTCATTTGTTTCTTTTTGTACAAAATTGGGTAATTTTTCAAATTAATATCATGGAACTAAAGCCTTTGGGAAAAAATGCTAGCACCACATAATATGTAGACTCGCACTCTTTAAAGGTACAGGTTCACGGTTCAGCGCATGCTCATTTATCAAAATGCTGTTTTTATGCCAGGACAAGCTGTATCGTCTATGCAAGCAATATGATCATGTCATAATGTTGTCAGAGAACCAATCTGCACAACTCCCCTGGCAGTCACTTGCACTTGATCAACTTAAATATTTGCAAATAGCTGTAAATTAATCAACCATGGAATAAAACCTTCGGGTCAACAATAAATTCAACGTTGGTAGTGTTGGCATAATCCACTAATTTTTTCGGTGATTTTAGTACTCCTCCACCTATTTCAGGTTACTCTGAAATACACTTCTACATTGAAATACACTCTGAGATCACTGAGATACATGTGAGTGGGATTATTAACAGATAGAATTAATAATAAATTGGAAGAAAGTAATTAAATTAATGAGCATGCGCTTAACCATGAACCTGTCCCTTTAAAGGTGCCCGGTCCAAAAACACTCTCTGTTAAAGTCGCCAAATAGTGAGATTTTATACTCTGTTTAATATTCAAGACCCTGTTCAGCGGCACTTATCCGTCTAAGCCAAATAAGGGAGTGCCCCTGATTCCAGTCCCTCCCCCCCATTGTTGGTCTTGCTTACCTCCCCGTTTACTTTCCTGATCGCAGTAGACGTTGAACGTCTCATGTTCCTTGTTCTTCATCGCGACAGGATAAACACCATTCTCATCAAATCCATTCTCTAAGAGGTGGGCGCAGTTCTTGTACCCTGATATATGTGGAAAATCGATAACAAGCTTGGTTAATTCTATGCCGATCCCGCTATCTGGGAGTGTTCCTGTCACTGTCTTGGATAGGCCGCAGTGACCGGTGAATTGTTTCCCGCTCACTAAAAAGGGGCTAATTTCATTCCTATTGTACGACTTCATCCGCCTATGAAGGAACAAGAAAATTCTAAAACTAGCAGTAATCGAGGATAAATAACCGTGTTCGAATGGTTACCGTTGGAATTGAGGTTGCAGAATATATCACCTAAGCGGGAGAACAGGTTATATCAAGTCTGAAGGAAGAATTCAAAAGTCTGAAATATTAACTGTTTAGCCTGAAGTCTGAAGTCTAAACGAGGGCTATCACGACTGTGCCATCCTTGTCCCCCCCGAAAAGCCCACTTTCCATAAGCATCAACAACAAACGAACACTTATCTGTGGCATATGGAGTGGGCCCCCCGCGATTCCGGGAGTCCCGGGCCCCCGGGCCCCCGGGCCCCTAACTTATTTCAAGGCCAAACTGAAGCCCACAGGACCAAGAGAAATAACTTTTGAGGCCAACGCCTTTCTTTTATCTTAGGGTCTGGAAGAGCGGGCTACACCCATCCCGCCCACTCGACCCACTCTCTTAAACCTCTGAATCTGCCACTGTTTACCTGAATCACATATTTTCCCATGATAATACGCCGGACATGCGCACAGGAAATCGTGCCTTCCTTCGACAGGGAAACAAGTGCCGTTGTTCTTGCACGGGTTACGAGCACAAGGAGCCTGGGGAGAGCAAAAATCACAACAATGATATTTCTGTTTTAAAAACTCCAAAATTAAAGGCTAAAATTTTTCAACTCTTGACGATTCTTATGTCATGGAATTATACGAGAGTAAAATTCGAATCGAGCTTTTTGATAGCTGGTTTGTACCTCTAAGAATGTCGTCTGCTAAGCAACCGCTTTGTAAAAAATAGATTTAGCTAAGACGTATCTCTTAGATATTTTTTAGGATCATGAAATGAAAATCCAGTCGA